>JAFVLL020029896.1:0-16280 GCA_021397915.2 Tor tambroides
GTGGAAATGAAGTTGGATGCACAAGAGGATAGGCACAACAATAGTGTGGAGAAATAGGCTTGTATTCCTGATGCACTTTCCCTCGTTGAGAGGACACCCCTGACCTTGGCTCTGTCCTTGCCGCTCAAACTTTGCCTTATGTGCCTGCCTGTCACACCAGATCCACGCGGCCTTTCAGCTCTGACCCATGCTCAGCAAGTTTTACTTGAGTCTTTTTGGTTCTTACTTTCTCTTTCACTCTCACTTTGAGTACTTTGAAAAGACCTGGGTGAATTCACTAAACATTTCCAGCACTTTTGCATGCAGTATTACAACGTAAAGCCTGTGTTTTATTCACTAACCACCAGTAATCAAGTTTAAGGCACTAAATTTACAAAAAATAAGTAAATAAATTGCTGCGTTGTGGGAACTCTGTCATTCATTTCTATGCAAATTAGGATCAATTTAGGATCAGACTTACAAAAGCATTATTTGTAGCGTTATTTCTGGTAGGATATTCCAGTTAATTTCAATCAACAGCACTTGTGGCATAATGTTGTTTATGTTCCTTCTTAAAAATAAATAAATTAAATAACCTGGATTACATTAAGGCACTTAAAATGGAAGTGAATGTTTCAGAAGTATAGCCACAGGACAAAAACAATATACATGTTAATATGATTTTAGTGTGAAAAACACTTATACTAAACTTTTCTCTGTGTGTGTGTGTGTGTGTGTGTGTGTCTTACTCTTAATATATATATCTATATATATTAACGTAACAACTGATTGGTGTAAATACTAAAGCGACTGTAAGAATGATTACTTAAACAGCTTTACAGGACAATACACAAGTTTTAATGTGAATTAATGTAAATGTTTTAATAAAGCAAATTAAGCAAAGTGATACAATTCACTTCCAATGTAAATGGCTCACCTTTAAACTTTTTTTTTTTTTTTTGGTGGTAATCAAGGTTAGCCTACAAATGGCATCACAAAGGAATATTTTTTGAATGCAGTGATGCTAGATGTATTGTGCTGCTACCCTCACAACCGGCCTGCAAACTGTAAAATTGTTCCATTCAAATTGCATTGAGCACAATATTTGGGGGAATTTGCAGCATTACCTGATTTGTGAAATATTTCTCAGGTCTTAAACAATGCAGATAAAAACACATAAAAACACACTATGCATACAACTGAAAGTCAATTCCCCTTTGAGATTTAATGGGCACAGAAAAAAATGAAAACAACATATGTACATTTATGTAATTATAGTTTAAAGAATTACAAGACATGAATTTGCAGCAGCCAGGTGAGTATATGAATATATGAATGAGTATAAAAAACGACAACAACCTATGGCTTACATACTCTTAAGTGGATAAAAAAAAGAAAAAGTCAGGGCAGGTGCATGAGTTTGTCTGACTGATGAGTAAATTAAATGACTTAGCGGCAAATCCACAACACGAGAGGAATTAGACCTGCCTCTCCCTGCTAATGATATCAATTAAGCAACAGATTTGTCCTCATTTTGAGGTTGGCACTCCTCTGTTTTGTTTCCATCCCTGCTTTTGTGGCATTCTTTGTGAACTGGAAAGCAGCAGAAGATATTTTCTGAGCTCCTCCTCTGCCTTTTCCTGCATGTGCTCAGAGTTAATGAGATGCTAGTGTATGTGTTATCACGAAGGCACCAGCAGCTGCCAACAGGTACGTTTTCGGGCTTTACACAAAACGGGTAGGTGGCGGTTCAACGGCTGCTTGCAGGAAGCTTAATATCTCTCTCTCTATCCTGAGCGGCATTAACATGAAATGCTACCACCAAATTGTAGAGGGAATGGCAGAAAATTAAACACTTGAATTCGGATTCCGCCATGCGGCCAACACAAGCGGGGAGGGAGTAGGTGTTTTGAAGAATATTCCAGGGGCTTTTGAGCAAAACGCTGCTTTCCTGTGTTAATGACGTTTTTCAAGAGCACAACAGAAGAACCGTCAAGATGCCTGATATCTGTACATAGTGTTTCGGTGGGAAAAAAAGAGCACACAAGAGATCCAAGAGGGCAAGTGACCAGGCTGACGATTGATAAAGGACGGTTCAGTTAGAAAGGGCAGCCATGACCTTTGTTTGGTCCACTATGGATAACGCCAATTAATCTGTCAATTTGGATCCTCAAATAGACTTTTTAAAATAAACCTTTGCCCCAGACACTGGTCACAATTAACACTGTCTGGCTTCCCCTCTAAATACAGCAACACGCTTGTCTCTAGCACTTAAAATGGTGCTGGCTGCTGGTCATTGAGATTGAAATAATTAGCACCCATCTGTCTATCTATTCTAATTGTTAGTGTTTGATCTTCTGATTAACCTGCTTACTCGAGTACCACATAAAACTGTATATTTTGATCACTTTAAATGAAAAATTTTTTTTTGGGTAACAATAACTAAAAAATAAATGTAAAAATATTATGTATAAAACATACAAATAATATATAAAAATACTGTATAAAACAATAATAAAAATAAGAAGCAGGATTCACATCTATGTTTAATCACCCTTATATAATTTATCAGAGTCATCTTCAATACTCTATGATTAATTTACAGGTGATGCAGAGCAAAAGTGGACATGTAAGTGTGTGAAATTTTCATGCACACTTGTTTTTCTATTAATAATGATGGATTAAGAGACTTAACTTTCCCCCTGACTCCCACAACTGTAAAAACAGGCCTGGGGAATCGCATGTTCCCCTGTCCTCCCCCTCTCTTCCCCAACCCCACATTTCTGAGCTGTAGAGGTAGACCCAGCCCCCTCAAATCATGAATAAGGAGTTGTGGCAAGGCATATTTTAGACCTCCACGGTGCTTTTAGTGTCAAGAGACCAAACAAGACCAGAATACATTAGGAAGATGAGTATCAGGGTATTGTTGAACCTTCAAATACATTTTACTTTGGGTGTCTGTAAAATGTCTTGGAAATGTTTGTATTTTACAAAAAGCACAGATTCTCTGATATGACATTTAAATATTTTTAGTATATCCATGCCAATGTGGCATGATAATGTCA
This sequence comes from Tor tambroides, assembly GCA_021397915.2. Classification (NCBI taxonomy): domain Eukaryota; kingdom Metazoa; phylum Chordata; class Actinopteri; order Cypriniformes; family Cyprinidae; genus Tor; species Tor tambroides. The sequence continues at coordinate 3,045 of JAFVLL020029896.1, forward strand.
GTAATCACATAGAACGACATTATGGGGCTGTTTCCACAAAAGAGTGAAAAATTAAAAGGTAATTTAATTTTATTTCTTGAAACTGCATCTTTATTACTTCTCATTGAGACTTCATACTGGAACAAAATTTGATTTTTTCACATAAAAGTTAATGATAGATAGATAGATGATAGATAGATAGATAGATAGATAGATAGATAGATAGATAGATAGATAGATAGATAGATAGATAGATAGATAGATAGATAGATGAAACTAATATTTAACTTCTGACTTGACTATTCATTTAGACTTTGAAAACTGAGAAAATCTGAAAATTGCAACTATTTTCATGAGTGATAGTAAAAAAAAATACTATAGCAAAATAGAACAACATTACGGGGGCTGTTTCCACAATAGAGTTAAAAAACTAAAGAGTAATTGAATTTTATTTATTTATCTTTATTTCCTGTCATCGAGGCTTCATATCTGAAAACTGCTACTTTTTTCTCATAATGGATGGATGGATGGATGGATCTATCTATCTATCTATCTGTCTGTCTGTCTGTCTGTCTATCTATCTATTTATTTCTTTATAAGGCAAAAACATGCTTCCACACTACATAGAAATGATGGGCATTTTGGGAAGAAAAAATTATATAAATGTGTTGTGAACAGGAATCATGATTTGTGTATTTCCTACAGTTTCTCTTATAATCTTGTAATCTCTCTTTTTTCATGGTGAAAATGCATGAGAAGATGCTTTTCAGAGTTAATTATTTTATGCGGCACCAATAGCATATCAAACAACACCTGTATCCTCTTCTGTCTCATGGGAATCTACAGCTGTCTTCTCTACAAACACAGGGACAATCCAAGGACAACCTGCTTGTCCTCTGGTGATCTTTGACCTTGAACACTGTGCTAATACCCTCAGCTGCCACTGTCATGGCTGCCTGGCAGAGGGGCCTTTGTTTCCACGGCCCTCACCTCTTGCAAAGGCAGATAAATGATTTCTATTTGTCCTCTGCAGCAAAGGAAGAAGTTATCGATACAATCCACAAATGATGTCAGGGATTTGTCAGTGAAGCTTATGAATGACAAAAACATCCCCAACCCCCCTCCAAAAAACACCTTCTCTTCTGGCCAGGAAGATTGAGAGCCCAAACACATTATTGATTTTTTTTTTTTTTTTTCCCATACCTTCTTCTAAATAGAGGCTCAGGCTACAAAAGCAGGAGCAAGGGCTTTGTGTGCTAAAATGTGGCTAAAAGCTTTCTTTAAAAAAGGAAGATAAGGATTATATAGGCCCACATATAACATCAAACTGTGTAACAACCAGATGGACGCAAGGTGGAGGATGCTCAGTTGACACACATCAGGTTTGGCCCAGTTGTTTGTGCAAAAGATTAGGGGAACAGCTGAGAGACAGAAGCAAACTTTGTGACGTTAACCAAAAGGGTGCTGGATGAGATCAAAGCTCTCCAGTATGAATCACCTTGATTTTTGGTACAATGGCACACAGATGCTCTCTCACTGCCAGACGACGAGGCAAAGCAGGAAAACATGGCAGCCAAGAATCTGAGTCACCACAAAATGGAGAATAAACAAAACAGAGGTGCAAAAAGAGTGAGGAAGGGATAGCCAATACTCTGCATTTAAGAGTGTTTATAAAGTAGTAATTAACTAAAAATAGCAACACTGCTAATTTGACTGCATTTGAGAAGTCAGTATTTCAATATTACGATAATTTTTTAAAAACACTAAATTGTTTAAAAAGATAAATCAGAAAGTCTGATTCATTGTATTGAATTGGTTTGTTTGGATTCAATCTTAAATTAATATTTATTTAGATATACCTTTAATGAAATGAACTGGTTCAAATGGGGGAAAAAAAAACTATATTCAAACGCAATATATAAAGGCTATAATATTTCCTATATTTCCAATGTTGTCATTATATAGCAGGCAGGCAGGCAGGCAGGCAGGCAGAATGTAATGATACAATAATATATTTTGAGTTTATAATAAAAAGACATTGAAATTTTCCTCTCCCCCTTTGAAATTTCTTTAACATAGCTGTTTTAGTAGTTTAACTATTTTATCAAAACAAAACAAAACAAAAACACTTCCTCTGTGGATACAGTATAATCTGCATTTTTAAAAAACTGTACAACAGGGCTGCCTGCTAGGCCCAGTGTTTGTCCCTGTCGTGTCCCATCTGAAACACAGAGGGAAACACAAGAATTGCCACCTCCAGGAGAGAAAAAAAGAAGAAGCTCTTTGGCAAACATAGTGCTGATTAAAACGAACAGGGGAGAGCTGCCGGCGGCAGAAAAGGAAAGGGCAAACAGGCCGTCCCTGCAGGAAGTACACAGACAGCAGCTCCTCTCACCATTATCTGACTCACACACTGAGACTGAGTCTGCTGAGTCAGAGACAGAAACAACGCTGCAACCTCTCAATATCAAACCAAGAATGCCAAAAATCAACAACTTCATAAAGCAATTATGTCACTTATGCTCAACAGCAAAACATGACCTTTTAGTAAAAGCTTACATGGCTACAACAAACAGAAAAACAAAACATTAATTCAAAATGGTTAATGCCATTTCCATCAAACAGAGAAAATAATGAGAATAAAAATTAGGATTACAAACTCAAATTTTCAGTGGCATCTCACCAGATCAACGAAGGTAATGTCTTTTTTTTTGTTAATATTTTTTGTGCTTATTTTACCACAACCAAATAGAGAAGTACATAACACAAAAAATACAAAACTTTAAATAATTATATGCTATGAATAAAACCTGTTCTTTTTAAAAATGGAAGAAAAAAACAACAACAAAGAATCCGATATCTGAGTCCATGCAGTAGACGACTATGGGAGTGATCCTGCCCTTTGCCCTTAAAAAACAAGGTTAATCCATATCTCACACATTTCTCTTCTGAGAGTCTCAACACCACAGTGTCAATCATTGTCCTGTGAAAACTTGTCCCATAGGATTCAGTAAATGTCTATGCAAGATGTTCTTGTAAGAATACAGTTTGAGAAACTTTATTCCAACAAGGAAAACCTTATGAGTGGAAGTATGTAAGTAACCACATACTTGAGGTCTGTCCTCCGAGGGTGACACATAAAGAACAGCGCTTGTGAACGATCAGAGAGGACGAGGCCGGGAGGACACAACTCCCCCACTCGGCTGATGGCTGTCATTTGTCTGGACACAGAATGGTTTTAATGTCTTGGCTTAAAACAGCAGAGGATCCTGCCAAGATTAAGTATCAGATCTCAAGGCATTTGCAGAGCATGTGAAATCACTCTCGATGGCCTCATTCTCCCCTAATTGAATTAGGAGCTTTCCCAGCAAAAAGCTGAGCCCGATGTGATTTTTTTTTCTTTTTTTTTTTCCTAGAGTAGTAAGGCTACGTGCCCGAGGTGTCAAGGCCAAATCCTTCGCCTAAACCCCATCGTCTCTGCACGCAAGTACCCTGATAAACATCTGATGTGAGGAGGGTCAGCCAGGATCCCATGACATCACAATAATAAGAGAGCAGCTCTCAGCCAATCAGAAACAAAGGAATGGGGTCTGCTCCATCATTTTCATGATGTCATGTCTATGGCTTTCTGGACAGACAGCACCAAGTGGCTGGGCTATGGAGGTGGTACATGGATAATCGTTTGCCCTAAAAGTCTTCTAGTTATCCATCTATCCAATAGGACAAAGCCTGTTAGAAAAGTTTATCAAAACAAGAAATCTGTATGTAATTAATTAATTACTTTTAGCAATTAATTACAACTTTTGCCTCAATAAACTCCTAATCTGCTGCTAATTAATTGTTAGTAAAGTAGTGGTTAAGTTTAGGTATTGGGTTGGATAAGAATATGGTGATATGGAATATGTGCTTTATAAGTACCAATAAACAGCCAATATGTTATTAACAGGCATTCTAATAAGCAAGTTAATATATTGAGGATTGGTCACTATACTAAATTGTTACCAAGTAATTTGTAAAAATTTCGATACTGTATTCACTATTTTTTAACTAAATGGGTGAAATAAAATTACTTTTTCTAAAGGTTAAGACAGTTAAAAAAAAATAAATGATTTAAAAAAATATTTTGGTTAATAATATTACGATTAGGGATGTTGAATGTAAATAAAATGATCATGGATCTATCGCAATTGCTAGTCACTATAAAAATAAATTAACATATACATAAATCTACTAAAAAACAAATTATTAAAACAAGAAATTGCATAGAAAATGAATGCAGATAAATTAATCAATATATAACTCATATATTTGTTATTATTATTTATTATTATATGTTCACTACTGTTTAAAAGTTTGGGGTCAGGAGAATGTTTTGTTTTTTGTTTTGTTTTGTTTTGTTTTGTTTTGTTTTGCTTTGTTTTGTTTTTTGTTTTGTTTTGTTGAAAGAAATGAATGCTTTTATTCTGCAATGACTATTTTAAGAATCCAGTACTTTTGATCTTTCTGTTCATCAAGTATTCATTCAAGCATCCTGAAAAGAATGCATCACAAAAATCTTAAACAGCAACAACTGTTTTCAACATCGATAATAAGTAGGAATGTTTCTTGAGTGCCAAATTAACATATTAGAATGATTTCTGAAGGATCATGTGACACTGAAAATTCAGCTTCACAGGAATAATTTTTTTAATTGTTATTTTGACTTCTTTCAAAAACAAATGTATATATATATTTATACACGTATGTATTGAGTATCTTAAACTATAAATATTATAATATTTTATGTTAAGATGGTTAAGCAGTGACTAAGCAATTAAGTGTGATAGATCCATGATAGCATTTTTCACAATCATATTGTGGTTTTATGGGCTTTGGCCTATGTATCAGCATAAGTCCAGCCATAGCTCCAGGAATGAGAACTGTGACACCTTCCCTGCCTTAATCCTGACCTTGGGAGAAAAAAAAAGTTGCACAACTTCTCCTTCCCTCGGGATAGAGAGAGAGTTCTCTAAGGTGGCTGACACAACTGCACAGCTGCTTTCTCTATTAACCGCTTGCCCATATTTACATGGGGCTTATAAACAGGTCTCAGCATTTGGCTGCTGCTTCTTGGAAATACAATCTGTCTGCCACTTATCTGAGAGGATTACTGCGCCCGGGCCAGCTACCACAGATTAAAGACAAAGGAGAAATTAAAGAGGGAGCTATCAACAAACAGAGCGACAACATGACAGGGAAGTGATCCAATTTCAGTGATAGCCCAGTGACCCTCTGAGGTGAAAAAGATACTGAGCTGAGAGGTACACCAGTGAGGGACAGGTTATGTTAGCCAACATCAAGGTATAAATTAGCTGCATAGAATTTACAGTTTCTTTATAATCAATCAATCAATAAAATAAATAATCATTTAAATATTATGTTGGTTATGATAATATTTAGCTGGTTTTATTTGTATTGTATTTTGTAGTTTTCCAACAATGCAGCAGAAAATTTAATTTAGGTTCAAAGATTAATTATTTGACTAATATATATATGTATATATATATAAAACATACAAACAAGGACATCAAATAGATATTGTGCTCATTATATGTAATACATGGAGAGGGAAATGATCCAAAAAGTTTGTTTCAATCTAAAATAATATGCTTATCTATGTATTATATTTTTCTAGTGCAGAGAAATTCAACATTGGCCACATTTTTAGTAATGTAAAGTACCAGTTTTATGGCAGATATTTCTTAGCAATTTTATAAACAAAACAAAACAAAAACATTTAGGACCCTATGATTATGAACATATTTAGCTGATTTTATTTTCATTGTATTTTTTAAAATATTGCAACAGAAAATAAACACGTATAGGCTGAAGTAGAGATTATCATTTGACTGCAAAAATACAAACAGGACATAAGGTGCTAATTAAATAGATTGTGAAAATTATAAGTTATACATGGAGAAGGAAAATGTTCAAAAAGGTTTGCTTTGATCTAAAATAAAAGAAGAAGAAGAATTTTTAATAATAATAATGCATTATTTAAAAAAGAAACATTTTGGTCCCTATGATTATGATAATATTTACTGTAGCTGGTTTTATTTTCATTATATATTGGTAGTAAACTGTGAGTTAGAAATTAAAAACAAAAAAAATGCATCCTATTAACTTTACAATTTTTATAAAGGTGCTGAGCATTTTTAGTACAAAATTTGTATGGATATTTATTTTCACATGTATCTTATAATTATTTTTCTCAATTATAAAAAGCCCAGAAGGAGATTAAAGCCTTGAGTAAGTAATACAGATGTCTGGCAGCTTGAATGGAAGTCAGTTACAAAGCCATGATGACTGTGAAAGTGAAAAATCAGCCTGCCCCTAAAAATGCCCTTAACGCTCGCAGGCAGACAGCCACGAACCTCAACTTTACTTTGTCAAATCCTCCCCGAGCTCATTACTGCCCTGTCCCCATTGTGTTAATTGAAGCCACAGAAACGATGCTCCTCGCTTGCTCTATAAAAGCGGAAGTCTTGTCATTTTCTCTGCGCGGCTCTCCCTCCAGCAACACAGGTAATTGAATTGTGGCAGGGATCTCTGTAAGATGGCTTGTTTTAATAACTTCACTAGATTATGTTTAATAAGTGTGCCTTAAATGGTCTTTAGTGTGGTCAGGGAGGATGAGGAAGGGCAAATGTGATAAAAATAAGAAATAGACGTTTCTGCCTGCTTTTGGGACAGATGTAATCGCAGACATGTGCAGTTCAGCTATGGGACAAGCAGAGAGATTTAAAGGCTGGGTATGCAATTTTTCAAAAACGTTTTAGAAAACTTGAGTCAGGGCCGAGTACCAAAACAAACGTGTAGCCAATCAGCAGTAAGGGGTGTGTCTACTCATGATGTGGAGGAGAGAGCATTCAGTAAACAGCGCAATAGTGGCTGAGCAGAAAGATAGAGATGGTGGATAAAAAACTAAAAAGAGGAAAAGCATTTCTGCGAGCGATAAGGCATAAGAAGTAGGACCCGTGTAAATATCAGATCAGCTTTCCAGCACTGGAGAGAACTCAAAGAAAGGAGAGCGAGGCCTGCGATCGGACGCCGAAGTTGCTTTTTTTCTTTCGATAGGTGAGTAACACCGTGTCTGACACGAGATGTGCAGCGGCCTTAAAGCTAAAGCCTGCCTACACTGGACACGTGTATTTCAGCCGAGAATGTAGTTGTTTAAAACTCAAATCTGCGGTTTATTTATAAAAACAGCGCCTATTTGAAAATGTGCTTCTCCGATTTCGGAGACGTGAGCTCCACGCGTTCACCGGGCGCTCAGTGCTCATGTATCCCGACGAGAGGAGCATAACCTCGGCTAGTCCTTCTGACATTTGGCTCTGATGCCTCTGTAGTAGTTAAACATAAGATATAATTCATTTGGGGTAAATCTAACAGGTAATCTTTGGTCTTTATTCTATTGTTCTATTAATATGTTTAAATGAAAATGAAAAGAGGCAGTGGTGTTTGATATATTTCGTCTGTAAATACAGTGAGGAAGATTGCAGCAGCCAAGGCGAGCTGACTGACGTTATCAAGTACGCTGCTCTTTGCAGAATTACTGGACTTACGTCGTTCCGTCCGCGGGAGTTCACACTCCCGAGTCTAACTCGTGAAGTCCGAACTACCGAGGATGCAAGTCCGAAATTTGCGTACTTGGTCTTGAGAAACGCGCGCAGACCTAACGTTACGTCACCAGACCATTTGCCTAATCTTCTCGGTACTTTAGACCACGATGGAAACGCAGACAGCAACAGGTCTGGGGGAAAAAAAGTTCCTGGGACATATTGTTCCAGGTAATTTCGGTGGAAAAGCGGCTTATGTTTCACAGAACTAATCGTTGCCTGGGTTGCGTAGGCTACATACATGTGGGGCGGATCTATCAAAATAGGAGCGAGACCCTTTTGGTGTAGGGGTGTGTTTGTTTTGATGATTTCAAATATCAACACTGGCTTCCAGAAATTGCTTACCCTGCCTTTAATTCTGCATAGCAACTACTGAATGTCACTCTACATCTCTCCAAGATACTATAAGAGCTTATTTACACCTGTTCATTCATTTTTGATAATGACTGATATTTGTTTTAGAAAAGCAGGCCCTGAGCATAGCAGGAGAGGGTCAACTGTGTTATATTAGTTTTAGCTAGTTTGAGTGTGTTTACCGTCAGCTGTCTTTTCAGAGTCAAAGGTGAGATTCCGAGTGTTTCTTTCAAGTCAGCACCTTTGAGAGTCCACAGCAGTCAGATGTCATAATACCTCATCTGCCCTGGCTTACACCACAGAAAATCACACAAACTGACATAAACAAGCGTCATGCCTATGTGCCCACTCAGATTTGAGGTAAGTGGATTTTGAATGCAACTTCTAAGATACAGAAAGACAGACAGAAAGATAGATAGAACAACAGATTGACAGAAAGAGAGATAGAACGATAGATATAGAAACAGAATGACACAGACAGACAGACAGATAGACAGATAGATAGACAGATAGATAGATAAAAATCTAGCAAGTTATCAAAAAGGCAAAAATTTAGCTTGGTTAGAAATTCTACAATTATGTTATGTATAAATTAATATAATATTTATGCTTTTAAATTAAAATATATTTAATAAGTATAAATTATATGCAATTTATACAAACACTGTATACATAATGTAAAATATCATTTTTATTTTTAAAATATTGTATTTATAAATATCATATATTTTTGTCATTTTAAATTATTTAAATTATATTACAATTAAGTTTAATTATATACATATATTCACACAATTATTTTATGTAGTTAAATTACATAATAATAATAATAATAATAATATTATAATAGTATATATGTATATTTCTATATATGTATATGTGTGTATACTGTAAATATAGAATTTTGTTCTACAATTTTTATGTGTGTGCGTGTATACACACACACACACATAGTTATATAAACATATAATTTATTATAATTACTAAATGAATTTCATAAATGAACTAATGTTAATTAAAACTTTGGTCAGATCACAGAACATCTCAAGAGCTGTTCACTGATGATGAAAAAAGTGACGGACATGATGGACAGAACAAATATGATATAGAGTAAACTATACAGGATCAAAGCTTAATATATAAGTTAATCTCATTTTAAAAGATCAAAATTTGTTTTAGCACAAAAACAATCTTAATGTCAGGTGTTATGAAATAACACACAGAATGACTAATCAATACAATTTTTTGAACGGTAAGCACATAAACATAGCAGAGAAAGAAAAAAAAGTGAAAGAGAGCGAGACAATATTAAAAGAAGAGAGAATAAAAAGACAAGCTGATCAGTAAGCAGCAAGGATGTTGCGGTGACACTGAGGTACAGGCTGCCATCATGCAGACAACCATTTGCATAATATTGTGTGTTGTCATCAGAGTGACGGCCACTTGTTTCCCTCACGTCCGGCTCGCCTGTGCTCATCACAGCACTGGACAGGTGGCATCCCCCAGCCCTGTGATTACTGTGTCAACGTCTTTACATGTCACCCCGTGCATGCCATACACATCTACATATACATATAAATGTAAATGTGTCCGCCTGCTTACACGCACCTGGGTCGACAGAACTGACAGCTGGGATTGATTTGGGGGCCGTCCCCCTACGAGACATCAGTGAAATTAGCGTAATGGCCACCTCTGACACCGGGACTGACTTTCTGAACTGGGCGGCAGATGAGGAGAAAGTAAACTTTTGATATTCGTGCGTTTTGATATTTCCTCCCAGAGAATTATTGACTCTGTCATTGCTATTTACTTGTTTTGTTTTTCTTCAGACAAGTGGTCATTAAAATGCCTGATTCAGCCATGGTCTTTGACAATTTGAATAACAGCAATGTCCAAAGGAAAAACAGTCTCCAGCCAATACTTCAAGCCCCTCCAGATGATTGATTTAGAAATGAAGTGACAGCCATTCTGTGAACATGCTCTACATTGACAAATCAGTAATTGATGTTTTGTTTGTGAGGGACAGCAAAGCACCCTGAAGTCTGGAAGAAAGAATGTATATATATCTCTCCTAATCCCGTCACAATAGCATTTGCTGAGCCCTATTTGAAGTTTGGGCCTGCCAGGGCGCCCTATAGTTTTGCGATTCTCTCTGTGGTTGGGCGTATGTCGCACCTGCCATGTTGTGATTGGCCTGGAAGCCAGTGAGGAAGTGATGCTGGCGCCTGCTCTGCCAGGGCTCAGTGATGGCTGACCTTCAACCAGCACCTTCAGTGTGATCTCAAACAGCTCCTTCTAAACCTCTGACACCTCCACCTCCTGAACCAACCACCGCTCGAGAGCTCCACCAGGTGACGTCAGATTTCACTCCTAGGCCATGAATAAGGCAACAAGGAACTGATATCCGTTCACAAGAACAGACGTCAGTTGGCAACTGTCCACTTCCATATTTTACATTCCTTTTATGGTCTAAAGATGCTATATGCTATGTCAGTCAGATTGATGTGTGAAGTAACAAACTAAAGATTTTGTTTGTGATATAGTTCAGTAATAGGCTAATGTAGAAACAGTGTTTAATAAAATGCACATTAGTGTCAAATGGTGGAAATGTGTGTAGATCAGGGCTGTAGGCCATTCAGAATTGAGTGCACTTCATAAAAGTCTTCAATCTGACAAAGGAATAGAGTTAAAATGAACTGAAATTCAACTGTAATCTTGAAATAGGGTCATTTGATGGTTATTTCAAAAGCCTTGCTTTAAGATAGATAGACAGACAGACAGACAGACAGACAGATAGACAGATAGATAGATAGATAGATAGATAGATAGATAGATAGATAGATAGATAGATAGATAGATAGATAGATAGATAGATAGATAGATAGATAGATAGATAGATAGATAAATGACAGAGACAGACAGACAGACAGGCAGAAAGATAGACAGACAGACAGACAGACAGACAGACAGACAGACACTGTTTCCATTACTATAGTCATTTCTTGGCTAAAAAAGAAGTCCAAGGAATAGTGAGAAAGAAAGGGAGTTATCAGAGTTATCGCTGAAACAAAACAATGGCTGATTATCCTGACCTCAACGTCTACAGGTCAGTGTGTGTGTCAGTGATGATGGGGTTGACTTAGTTTGGCCTGATCTGCCACCAGCAGAGACCCTCATGCTAGTTTATACGTAATTGCTTTTGAATTGCAGGCTCTTATGAAGTGACACAACAACAACCATGAAAAGTGTCCCTGAGCTGAATGGCTGAGGGAGCAATGTGAGGCTCACTGGACCCTGACCTGATTCATGCCATGAGCAAGACGGCAACATCAGCCCTGATGATGACTTCTGACATCTCGCCAGACATAGATGGACAACCTCTGACCAGGCCTTTCAAACACCAGCTACTTTGAAACTGCAGTTTGCTAAGCTAAAACTTCTCATGACAATTACAAAACAAATATATCATCTGATATACATATAAAATAATATTCCCTAAGTAAAGGAACTGTTCTCCTAAAAAAGCTGTACAATATGTCAAAATATAGATATGTACCACCTAGTGTCACGACATATACATAGGCCAGGTCATGTAATGAACCTCTGTGGGATGAGGAGGTAAAAGGGATTGCTGGAGTGGATCGCCTTCGTTCTCCCACTCAGTCTGTTGCAGTCTCTCTCTTTCTGTTGTGTTGCTTCTGTACTCGAGTGAAGTCGTACAAGCACTTAATCCCTGGGCCATCTGTAAATGGCCGTTTTCATGTCAAGAATATGGTTTTGGGTAAAGGGCTTTGTGAAATTGCATTTGGAGATCTGAGTATGATCTGAACCACCAACAAAAAATCAGATGGAAAAAAAATCCCTGCCCTTCCAACAGCCCTCCTCATTGACTCAGAGACTGGCCATGCCTCTTCAGTTTAACGTCACTGCTGAGAATGAAAGGATTCACCTTCGAGAGAAAAGTCAATAAAACAAATCACACCTCACAATGAAATAGCCTCTACACTTAAACATGGGTTTTGAATCATGGCTCAGATTTATGTTATCCAGTGTACGTGACTGAGATGTTGCTGAGATCTATTATTATATTACTATATAATCTTATATCTAATCGTCCCTTATGTAAATAATTATTAAATTATTATAAAATATTGCTATCAAATAATATTATATTTGAACATGAATATTATTATATTAATAAATTATCATAGAAATAATACTAAAATTATACAAAATGTATAACTAAAAATATAAGAACACGACATATGCACCACTGTTCAAAGGTTTGGGGTCAGTAAGATTTATTTATTTTTGAATGTATTTATTTTTTTAAGAAATACTTTTATTCAACAAGGATGCATCAAATTGATCAAAATTGACAACAAATAATTCTAATTAAAAAAATGCTGTTCTTCTGAACATTCTATTAATCAAAAAGTCTGAAAAAGTATCACAGTTTCCACAAAAACATTAAGTACCAAAAGTGTTTTCAATATTAATAATAATAAGAAATGTTTCTTGAGCAGCAAATCAGCATATTAGAATAATTTCTAAAGAATCATGTGACACTGACGACTGGCGTAATGGCTACTGAACATTCAGCTTTATCATCACAGATATAAAATACATTTTAAAATATATTAAAATAGAAAACAGTTTTTTAAAATTGTAATAATATTTCACAATATTACTGTTTTTACTGTAGTTTTGATCAAATAAATGCAGCCTCGGTGCATCACACATCTTACTGACCCCAAACATTTGAATGGTAGTGTATATACAATTAATAAACAAAAAAATATATATCAATAAAAAATAAAAAATTAATTAATTAAATAAATAAATAAATAAATACATATAAAACTTTTTAAAAAATTAAGATATATCAATGGATTTTCCATCATTACTAGATCAAAACCAGAATGGGAATGTGTGATTTGGCACCATACAACAAAAAGAGCTTGTGCATCTTGACAGCAGATGGGAGCCGTCGGTTGCGTCACTCCCAGCAACATTCACTAGGAATGTTTAATCGGTCCAGAACCAGCAGTGAAAAGAGTAAATTCATACCCCTAACCATCTTTGATATTCAAGAGGATTACACCTTGTGTTCAAATAGAGGCAGGAGAGAATGGGCGACACAAAATGGAATTAGAGTATGCTTAAAGGGCTGCTTCATTTATTGTTAACTTCTTCCAGTTCATTAAGCCTAATCCTTATTAGGGTGTAAGTAACGCAGGTCTGA
>JAFVLL020029897.1:0-18274 GCA_021397915.2 Tor tambroides
TTAGAGGGCAAGAAGAAGACCTTTGGTACAAAGCCCGGGAAGGACAGGACTTCTCATTGGTCAAAATGCAGTTTCTGCCCTTCACCCACCAACAGACTGATTCCTAAGGTTTTGGCCTGTGACCGCCATAAAAATTCCTTAGGACCTCTGGATGCAGCAGCAGTGGGTGAAACAAAGAGAGATCACAAAGTTCCATCCAAATCCATTCATAACTATGTTCTCAAAACTTAAACTTATGCAAACTACAACACACACATCTTATACTTATTCAGAGAAATAAGTATTCTCAGTGACAGCGACGTGTAGTGCAACATCTTACACAAACTCAGCTGTTGATGGACAAATGAACGCACGCATGACAGTTCAATCTTCTTCCATCATGTTTGGACTTAATGTGTTCTGGTAGTGGTTTGGTAAGTGAATGATGCATTGGTAAAACTTTAGTGACACTTTTCTAAATGTGTGTTTGGACTATGCAAATAAGTTCCACAGGAGGAAAGAAGGGAGGGCCACACCATGTCCCCCCACTCTGATGGAAATAGCCAATCACAGCCTGGAAATGGAGAAGCGCCAGATTGCCATCTCCTCCTCATCGGAAAGGGATAAAGGTGCATTCCCAAAAACAGTCCTTGTTCTGAGTCTGAGTCCCGAAAGGGAGAGACGCCAACAGAAACACTGAAACCTCTGGTCGTGAGGAAAGAGGCAACAAAAGATACCAAGTCCTGAGTCTCCACCTTTGAGGCAGCAACAGATACGACCACATTCTGAGCCTGCGAGGAAAGAGATAACCTACGTTCAGACTTCAGAGTCTTCGTCCAGAGATACAACAACAGATGCAGCACGTCCTGAGTCTCCATCCTAGAGAGACAAAGTGTATCGACCAAATTCTGGGTTTCTAGCCCAGAGAGGCAGAAGACGTACAGACATTTCAACAAGGTTAAGCTCCGTCAACCAAACCTTCACTCCAAGGTACATTTGCTTGAATGTTCCAGGCTAAGGACCTTCTGCACCTACTCCAGAGCCCCATCTGCGTGTTCCAGAATTTATGACCCTTTGGTGCTCCAGGAGATCAGCATCCTCCAGCGATTCGTGTTCAAGGCTGTTGAATCGGATTCCTGCTCCTTCCATCACTGCATTGTTACCAGCACAACCAGTTGATGAAGTCACCACCACCGGACTGCTCACTTGATCGCAGAGAACGTAAATATCACTTATCCAAACCTCTTCCAGAGACCTTGGCATTGTTGTATATTATCAATATATGATTGTCTAATTTACATTAGATATTATATAGCTGATTGCAGTTGATAACAAATAATCTTTCAGGTATTTGTTTGATGCATAATAAGGTTCTTCACATTTTGTTTCATTTGTTTCAGAGTAGCAACAGTTTATCTTTCCAGATAACACAGCTCTGACATAGCAACATCCAACATAATCACTTGCATTTTATGCATCTTTTGCACTTTATTCCTTTCCCATTCATGGTATTCATTTAGTAGTTGTTGATTACTCTTGTCTATCTTTTGTTAATAAAATTTATTTTATTTCCCTTGTGTCTTCCTTGTGTTGATAATGCAGTAAAGGTTCTACAAGTTAGATATCCCACCAATCTTTCTTATTGATGTACTCATAACCACACCTTAAGTGACACGTGATCTAAAAATCATAACGTCACCCGTGACGTGAGTACCCATCACTACACTATTTCGCCTTCTTAGGTTGGTGAAAGCAAAATTCACTACATCTGTATGACTTTTTTTTTTTCATACAAATGGACAAAAACAGTTAAAATGTTCTTTAAAATATATTCTTTTATGTTTGGAACATCATGAGAGTGAGTAGCCTAAATAATTACAGAATATTCTTTTTTAGTCAACTATCCCTTTAAATATGTTTTACGAACTTAGACATTTATTATTATGTAAATAAGATTCAGCATTTGATTTCTTTTTCGAAATACAGCCATGGATGGAAACTAAATCATTTTATGCATCAAACAAAAAGTATTGAGAGAATAAATTAATATTTAAAATTACAAATTGAGCTAATAGAGCAGAGATTACCCATTAACAGTCTCTGGCTCAGATATGAACCCTGTTATCAAATCATTTGTCATAAATGAATATGATTATGAACAAAGAGTTAGCTGACAATGTACAGTGGATGGAAAACAATATGCACATGATTGCCATGACAACAGATAGCCACTTCTGAGCCACTTCTTATTTTTCTCAATTTACAATAAACATTACTGAAATACACATTCCTTACTTCATTTCATAGGCATATTTACCTGTGCCAGGCAAGAAATGTAGAGACTGGACCTCTTGGAATATTAATTGAATATCCCTGTAATAAAGTAAACGTCAGCTCTGAATTAAAAGATAAGCATCACAGGTTGCATTGGCACCTTTTAGAAAGTGTAGTCATGAACATAAATAAAGTTTAATTGATATTATAACTTGAATGAGAAGCTACAGACACATAATGATACAGCATTAGGGAGCAGAAACGTGCACTAGCCTACTAAAGGTCGCTGTGACAATAGCAGTGATTAAACTCATCTGCGTCACCAGATGGCTTACTGAAATAGCCTCTATAATTGCTCACATGATGATGATTACAATTTCACTGAAATTATAACTTCCATATTCTATTACCCGATCAAAGAACTGGATCATATTTGTGTTTAATTGTAGCATCCAGTGTCATTGAAACTAGACTACCTGCTAGATACGGTTGGACGCATATGTTAGCCTAAATTGAAATATTAAACATCAGTGTGGTCAAACTAATCAAATTTTAGTGTGCATTTGTATTGCCCAGTTGTATCTTAACTGTAGAAAGTGAAAATAATGCAAAACATAGCAAAAAATAAAAATAAAATAAAATAAAATAAAACAATGTATATATCCTGATATGGATCCTTTTCACAAGACTGTGTTTAACGGTCATCAGCATCGTAAATCCTCGAACGTTTTTCATATTTGTATTTTTTTTTAAATGTATGTACATTTATAACACTATTCTTTGTATTATATTACCTTTGCATCAAATTACAAAACAATTAGTTAACGCTAATGTGAGGGTGTTTCTAATGCAGCGTCTATGGGAGGGATAGTAAATTTGACATTGTTCTCTTTTCTGACTACCATTATCAGCCTCTCTCAATTTTTCTCTTTTATTGAAAGTCATGAAAACACTATCGTAGAGTTTTTCTTTTGCTATTTGAGCAAATGGGAATGCAAAAAATATACTTGTGGTACTCTCCCATTCACTGGTCTTCAAAGGGGTCATCGGATGCCCATGTTGTTGATATGATTCTTTAGGGTCTTAATGAAAAGTCTATAACATACTTCGGTTAAAATTTCTCAGTGGTAGTGTAAAAAACACCTTTTTTACCATGTCAAAATCAGCTCTGTTTTTAGCAAACCATTCTAGTCTATGTTGCTTTAAATGCTAATGAGCTCTGCTGACCCCGCCCCTCTCTTCCATGGAGTGACCAGCAGTACTGTTTACTTTAGCCAAAGAACTTCTATACTCTTTGCTTTAGCCGCAAAACTGGCTAACTAGCACATTATTAGGAAAGGAGATTTGCAAAGATTCATAAAAAACCCTTATACTCACTTCTTCTGTAGATGAAGCTGGATCACGAATGATTTGCACGAACATAGATGCATTTATATAGGTCGGGATCGGCGAATTCCCGAATGCAGCAAAAACCGAAAGCTAACAATGAATTAAATTTTTTACCTATTAGATTGTGTTTTATTAACGTCTGCACTTACCCCAACCCTAAACCTACCCCTTACAATAATGCAAAAACAGTAATTATAGTTGTACAATGTGAGAAAAATTATGCTACATTCATGTGCGCATGCCCAGTAGTTTTTTCTTTATCCCTTCGAGCCTCTGTGGTTACAACAATGAAATATTTACGGCAGTGAATTCCAATTGCTTAAAGGTAGAGGGTTCCAAAATCAAAGAAAGAAAGAAAGAAACTACATACAGTTGCTTTAATCCAGATTTCTGTAAAACAATATTGTTTCTTAGTGTTTGATACTTAAAACATAAACTAATACTAACTTATAGAAACTTGTCTTATTAAATGTTACCTAATTCAACAACCATTTTTAACCAGGATGAAATCAAGATAAAAAAATAAGGATAAAAATCATATCATACCATATCACCTTAAAATCCCACACAGAAAATCGTGGGATAAAAAAAAAAAAAAAAGGCGTGAAAAATTAAAAGATTGCACCTTTCTTGAAATGTGACTCATTTTCAAGAGAACAGACACAAACATATATGCCACATGCATCACAGAACTGTGGGTGGCAAGTGTTGCTGACATGCCACATCCTCATAATTAATTCCACCTGAATTATGATTCCTGCTATGAGTAATCAGCACTGATCGCAGAGCTCACTGCACAAACACATTTCAGCCCATTACTACATTAAATAGGCTGTGTGGGCTGGAAATTCAGTTTAATGTAACCAGCCCACTTTGCAGAGATGTGATGAGGAAGGGCGGAAGCTTGATGTTGTCACACAGGGAAGGTGTCACAAGGGTTATACTACAGTAACTAGTCTAATTACACAAATGTGTGTTTTCTCTAGCAGTGTTTTTTTTTATGTTGATTTCATACACCTCGTTCAAAACTCTTTTAATATTTTTGAATGAGCGTTATCCTCCTAACTAAAATATGAATATCAACTAAAACTACATAAGCATGATAAAATGTCACACCATTGGGTCAGTGTATGATTAATGAACTGTATCTTTTTTCCAAGGCAGTACGAATGGAAATTTAGCTTTTTAAAAATTTATCCAAGGCCTTGATATATCTGCCAATACAGATATGAATATAAGAGTATGCCATACAAAAGTTCAGGCACAATTTTTTATTTTATTTTTTAAATAAATGAATGCATAAATGTTTAATGCATCTTTGCTAAACAGAAGTATTAAAGTTTTTTTATTTTTTCAAATAAATTATGTTGAACTTTTTATTTATCAATGAATTCTAAACACACACACACACACAACTGTTTTCAACACTGATGGTAATAAGAAATGTTCTTGAGCACCAAATCAACATATAATTTCTGAAGGATCATGTGACACTGAAGACTGGAATAATAACTGCTATAAATTTAACCTTGCCATCACAGGAAAAAAAAAATACCATTGATTAATATTAATAAATGCTTTAAGTGTTAAAAAGTGTTAAAAAGTGTTACAAGACTTCTTTCAAAAATATATGTAGAACGTGTGACAACTAGCCCCAGTCTAGTCTCCCCTATATAATGCTGCATTAGCAATAACAAATATACTTTCCCCACAACAAGAGGAATTAATAAACATTGGCTTTTATGGTGTGATCTCAGCTCAGTGTGACTTCAGTGCCTCCCTCTCCACAGGATGCTTTCCAGCATACCCTCACTACCAGCCAGGACCCCTGTAAGCACAGGGATCCAGCCAGCAATTTAAAGACGCGAAACCAAGGCAAAAAGAAGTGAGGCATCATTCTGTGTTGTGGACGGTCTCCCAAGAGGACAACATGTGGAGGAAAATCAATATGCATTGGTTAATATGCGACAGTGTACCTCTAAGAAAGAGATGCATAAATATTTTCTACAGTCTGTGGAGGAGTTTCCACGTTATTGTGACTGAAAAAATATATTTGTTATTATTATTTTGTTGTTGTTGTTTTTTTGTTTGCAAGAAGTTCATGCAAAAAGCGCAGGTCAACTGGCCAGAAACTCTGAATCAATTTTTTAACTTACATTTGGTTCCCGGCAAGTGTTCTTGGCATTTTGAACCCTGCACACACAAATGATAGCACTATCGCAGCTGTTAAACACTTGAAAAGGATATAAAAATCACACTTGACCCACTGTGTAGGCGGGGGGGACAACATCTTATTAACGGATGATCCGTTATTATGCATTCAGTCTGCTAAGTTGCAAATAAGACTCAAAATTGTAGAGCTCTTAAGGCCTGGGGTCAATAAACAGACACTAATAAAGGACGAAGGTTCTACCCAGTATGCAGATCAGCTGGGATGTATATTTCAAGGAGGATTGCACATCCTGAAATTGGCCCAAAAGTCAGAAGGAAGACTTTAATCAAGGTCCTAAACTCCGAACAGTGTGTGTCAAGATCTAAGAGTGAAATCCCGCTCGCACCATCACCCCGGAGTGTGTCAAACATCTTCTTCTCCAAAAGCTCTGAAAACAAGTAATAAGGTCTGTGATTGAGTCATTCATCCCTTTCAAAAAGAAATATTCAAACCCTTAAATAAAAAAAGAGCCCTGTTTCAACACAGCAGTAAAGAAAGATGGAGAAATGCAATGCCTTTGGGCAATTTCAATTAGTCTCTTGATTTAAAGAAGACGCTGGAGGGAAGGAATAAAACTTTAGAGCTTTTCAGCCTGGCCTCTTATCAAAGTGCAGTTTGAATATTCCTGCAAAAAAGAGACAGACATGGACAGCTACACAGTCTCTACTTAATGGGTAGTTACATTATAATCTTCAGTTAAATACTTCCTTCAGTTAAATAATGTCCTGGTTTGATTCTTCTGATTTCCTCAAGCAATCTGAATGAACAATGAGTCCACTTTATTATTTTAATTTTAGGAGAAAGGCTTAGCAAAAAGTTTAGTTCAACATTTTGTTGTGACACACCAGTGTTTCCCTGCACACCGAACACAGCACAAATCTGTGATTTCTGAAGTGTTATTCAGAAAGATTCATGAAATGCATCTAGAATATTCAGTTGTTGTTGTTGTTTTCTTGACCAATCAGATTTGAGGATTTGAACAAATAATTGCATTCAAAATTCTGATTGTAAGGGAAACTGGTTGGAACCACATTCAAAACAACATCTGAGTACTAAAAAAATAATGGTATTCTAAAAAGGTTGAACTGGCTGTAAGGGTTGGAACCGCAATCAAAACAACATTTAACTTTTTTCTTCAAAGAGGCAGAAATATTCTTACAGAACCAACTGAGATTTATATATCATTAAATTAGAACAAATTCAAACTAATCACAACTAGAAAAACCAAAACGAGTTTCATTATTTTTCCCCTTTTGTGCCCTGTGGTGAAGCAAAGATGGCAGATGTGAAATCGCATACATTTGAGGTGGTCTTGCACCAGCTGAGCAACTGCCATTGAGATGAATGGGAATCAGTCCAGTCTGGGCCGTCTGCCTCTCTGGGGGATTTATAGAGGCTTCGGGGCACTTGACCACAAGCCCCATCTTAACTGCCTTCTGACTCAGGTCATTCTTTTCCTTCCAGTGTGCAGTTCAGTTGATGGGTTCCAGTCCATGCGATCATGATCCTTAAATGGATCTGGAGAAGATGAAAAAGTGTATGTCAAATGCTCACTCCCCTCCTCAAGCAAAGTCTTTTTTTATTCACTGAGTAACTTGGACGCACAAAATCGCAGACGGGCTTCCTCACAAAAAAAGAACTGCATCTCTGATAGTGTAGGACGTAAATAATTTTGAAATGTTAACACTTTTGAAATGTCACATTGATCTAGTGAGTTATTATTTTAGGTTTAGAAAAAGAATGAAGCAATAGACATACATATAGAAAGAATCAAATAGATAGAAAGATACATAAGGATCAAAATAATATGATCTTCCTGTCATCTGCAAAAAAAAACAAAAAAAAACAATGTTTGAAACAAACTGACACATCCTCCTGCTGGAAAAAAGTGCTGGCCTTCAGTTTCTTTAGAAGTGTTTTTCTGACAAGAGGAAGTAGCATATGGTGAGTCTTTTTATCCATATGTTGCATTTCAGATCAGCTATTGGTTTTGGGAGCAAGTGGTGTTCACAGTCGGTGGTGATATCATTTGTCCTTTGATCCTGCAACCCACCTCAACTGGATCCTACTGTACCTCAGTCTGGTGTGCCATCAAAGCCTCCTCTCAGTGATCAACATTTCATCAAAGCAAAACTCCTCCAAGACCTGCCAGAACCAGGTGATACTCAATAAAGTTTATGTGACACTTATGAGGGACATTTATTACAAAATCTCAGACTTAAAATGGCTGTCATACTCAACTAATCAAACTAATGGATTTAAAGACCTTCATAAGGATGTATGAAATCATCAAATTAGATTTCTGCCCATCTGGAACACCAATCGATTTTATAAGTTGTTAAATAAGTTCTTAATTTTATGCAAAAGTGGTGCAATTTAAGCATTTACCAGCTGCTTTAAAGGAAAAGGGAATGCCAGTATGAAACCAGGAAAGAAACACTCCTATCTGCCATTGGTTGGACAAAAAAAAAATAAATAGCATCACCCCAAACTTGTGCCATTGGATAAGATAATGGCTGCATCCGAAATCACGTACTCCTTTGAGTAGGTACTTTTTTGAATAAGTAATTATTTTGCAACCCCAAAAATAGTATAGTATGACTGTAATCTGGACGTATTACATTCGCCATGTTGCTGGCCTCATGGGATAGGATATGCACATTTCAGAATCATACAGCAAGTATAGGTCATCTATTTTTTTACCTACTCTTTTATAAACACTGTGAATTCCGACATACTTCTTTTGTCACATACTGTTTTTTGCCTACTATATAGTAGAGATGTATGCAATTTTGGATGCAGCCAATGTTGCAATATGCCAGGCTTGTCAGAATTATAAAACAAACAGAGCAACGTTTTAATAGAACAGAATGAAGTATTCTAAAAATGACACTTATTCAATGGTCTTATAATACGGCTATTGCTTTATTATTCTGAGATATTTTCAAGGTGTTAACTATTTAACCCTATAAAATGTAAACTATTTAAAAATTAGGTTTGTAATTTTTTCTATGTCAAATTACATTCTCTTAATTCATTTTGACTACTATAAGTATGCCATTTTTTAATAAATTCAGAAGTATATATAACACTAGCAGCACACTATAGCACAGAAACCACTTCACCTTTAACCTTATCACACCTTACAGCACACTATAATATGAGTGGCAATTTGATGTGATGATGACATACGCATGTGTGTTTCAAACCTTATTTGGCTGGAGGCCTTTAGCTTGTATTATAGCTATAGAGTTAAATGATCTCAAAGGTATATCTCAAAATGCTGTGTTTCTGTATAAGAGTGAGTGCAAATTCAAACTCATTAAAAGTTAAGCATACCAACACACCTCCTCTTTTATCTCCACCAAAGTACTCCCTAGTGGGATTAAGTGTGGATAGTAAAACAGCAGACTTAATAAAGATATTGAGTTTTATAATGAGTTTATCATATATTCAGATAATATAATTAGTAAATTAAACAGAAACTGCTTGAATGCATCAGTAAACTGTCTCCAATAGTCAAGCTCTGTCAAACACATTCAGAAAGAGACCTGCATAAAAAAAAAAACTTTGACAGACAGCAGATTCTGTGAGAGTGACAGACTTCTTATCCAGCTGAACCTGCTGAAGTATTGATTAACAATGCAGAATAATGAGAATAAAGCCACTGCAAAAATTCTGCAGGAACATGTAATATTATAGATATTGCTCCTGTGGAGTACCACAATAAAATGAAAACAGCTTTGAGAACATAATATCTATTCTGTTTTACCTAAAATACAATTATTTTGTGTATTGTCAAGCTGTTTACAATGTGTAAATTAAGTACAAAAGTTCAGGACAAAATGGTGCAATTTCATGATACTTTGCAATCGTTTTATTGTTATGGTTTTACAAATATGTATCATTGTTTTTATTGTTTTTATTGAGTCTGCTTTTAAATTGGTGGGTTTATACTTTTGCTGGTTTATAATGGTAATCTTGTTATAGTAACACATAAACGGCGGCAATAATGTAAACCCACATCTAATAATGGCGAACACTGTCTAAACAGTGGTTTTCCACTGAGACCATTTGCACAAATTGCAAAATGAATAGTTTTTTTGGTAATATTATTTGGTGTTTGCCATTTGGCGGAACAGTGCAATCATTTCAGTGACTGTTAAGAAGTAATTCAAGGTCAATGTGAACAAAATGAGAAGAACATTCAATATCGCCGCATATCCAGCTCTCAATATGGCTGTCACAGTTTCAGCCTGCATGCTGAGGAAGTAACCAAAGCAATATGAACTTGAAACCTGTGTAAATGCAATATTTGTAAGTCCAGGAGGAGCGCCAGGCTGACCATGACACAGATGTCACATTCTTTATGGGTTTGCAGTGCTTAAGAAAAATGTTTCACAAAAGCATTTTGCACAATTGTAAACACACATTGCTGGATTAAACCAGGGGAATCATACAGCTTCAAAAAATAAAATAAAATATTAAAATAATACAAATAATAAAATTAAATTAAATTAAATTAAATTACATTACATTTATGCACTACTTTGTGCTTGAGAGCTAGCCAAAAAGCATGTCATTATTTTATTATAAACTCTTTTGAATGCACACAAAAATAAGCAGAAAGGGAGTGAGGGATTAGCAAGAAATCTCTTCAAAGGAGGTAAACAAAAGTAGTTTTTGCAGAAAATTACAGCACTGTCCAGACCCCTCGCAGAGCTGAAGGGATGGAGGTTAATTGACTCCCAGAATAGCCACTGAGAGCTTGTGTATAGGTAGGCTCTGATCCAGGCTCCATCTGGACTCAGCCAGCTTTAGCAACGCTGCCTGTTACCAGGCTTCATTTGCTTCTTAAATAGGCCCTAGATGATGCTTCAGTATAAAAGTGGCCATGTTGGAGTTTAATGGTGAAGTATCAGCTGTGCTATCAAACAGAAACAAATAACACCCAAATAGTACCAGCATCAAAAGGAAATCAGGCACTTACGTATATTACCATTTCCTCACGTCTTCTGTACCCATTAGAAAGAGAACATCTTGATCTAATCACATTCAGAATGAGGAACACAGAATGCAGATCAGAGCTTTCTGGCTGCATGTTTACTTTAGTTGTGAGCATCAAGGGTTTTCAATCCAGTCCAATTCAATCCTATTGAAGGACATTCGATCCCTTGTGGAGAATGTGATGACAACTTCATCTCAATATAATCATGTCACGTCATCCATCATAACAGGATCACTGAAGAACAATGCAAGAAACACTTCTGACATGCGAAAGCATTCTTCTCTCTTTTAGAATATTTTGCACTGCCAAAAGGCCCATGTGTATCATCTCTTTAAAAAAAAAACATTCAAAGGAATTTCATAATGTCAGGTGGACAGCAATCATAAAAACAGGCTGCATTCCAAAGCTAAAACAAAGAAATGCAGGTATATTCAAGGCACTAGTGGAATGCAGATTAATAGAGTTATTGCTATTCCACATGCAAATTTGCACGTTTTACATTCCTTTAGTGATGCAAACAAACAGAGGATAAGCAAAGTCACACAGATGAACCCATGGACACATATGTCACTTATCAGAGTTAAATCTTTTATACTATGATCTGCCATTTAATAGACAGGTCCGGCTCAAATATGCTTAGTTTCAGAGAAAACAGAGTGTGGAAATTCACATCAAATCAATGAAAATTCAATCAGAGAACTCAGAAGCCATTTTCTCTGCTGTAGTGTTGGTGTATTTACTGTGTTTTGCCTTTCTAGGGCAGTGTTTTAGGTTTCTTGTGAACTGAGAGAAAATGGGTCATTAATTATATGGAAATTCCCATTCAAAACTAATTACTATTAGAAAGTAAAAATAATCCGGGATATGCATTTCTAAACAGATTCACTGATGAAAAGAAAAGCACCTGATGAAACATATTTTAATGAATTTTGCAAAGCTCAGATTAGAATGTCTGGTGAGTTATACTGCATGAAATTTCTCTTGGTGAATTAAATTAAAGTTTAATCTTATTTCACTTTTATTTTTAATTACACACACACACACACACACAGTAAAAAAAAAAAAAAAGCTTTCAGCTTATATATAGAACAGTTTTCTATTAATTTCTATTAATAATAATAGTCTCGGCCAATTCAATTATTCAAGAGCAAAAACTTATGGGTATTTCATCAGTCTAGGATCTCATAATGCAGTATAATCTGGCTATTTATTTATTTTTACAGGAATATTTTACATTGTAGGTTTTCTGAGGATATCACACCACATCAGCACCTGCAGAGAAAAGCCCTCAGATTTGAAGACTGTCTACTAATGGCACTGTTTGATTAATTTGCATCTCATTTAAATTCTGCTTCTTGCCATTAAAGCTTCTCGGGAGCTTGTCTGTGTTGGATTGTCCTTGAATGACTTGTAATGATGTCAGTTCTTTTCTTAGGATCTAAACGGAAGGAGTAGGATGTAATTAATTATAAAGTGTTTCGCTTATCTGTATCCTCAGCACATCTATTGCAACAAAATAAACAAGATTATCATTTAAACAAATGTTTACTGTGTGTGCATGTATGTCTGGGGCCCAGAGACCTCAATAATGTATGTGTAAAATGATAATAGTAATTTTGAAATCCCGGTAGGCAGATATAATTAAAGATTTAAGTCTGTTGTACTTGTTTCTGAGCTATTAAAGCAGTCTTGGGGTCTCTCGGTTTCCAAACAAAACATGGGGCTTAACACCAGACAGCTGCATTTATTCATATACACTGCAGTGAAGATCGGTAGGAGGATTGTATGAAATTTTTATAAATACAGGAAAGACCCCTGCAGTCAAATCCAACACGAGTGAGCTCAGGACTTTCACAAAACTTTTTGCTGAATCTAAGCACTGAATCTTGTCAGAATGAATTACTTCTGAATATACTGATGGCACTCTTTGTGTCTGGAGATTGCTCGAGAGTGAAGCAGTAATGAACTGAAGTTATGACTTGAGAATATTTCCTGCAACATCCTGAAGTGCCTCTCACAATGTCTTGATATGCTGCAAGTTCTCAAAGTCTTTCTCCACATCATAAGTGTGCTTTCACAGCAGACAGTAGATTTCATCATCTACTCTATCTTGCTTTTCATGAAAGCGCTACACTCATCAAATCTGAATGATGCTAACATGGTTTGAAGAGCCCAAACATCACTGTATAAGGCCTGCCTACCAACAAAATAAACTAAATTAAAAGAAATGGTAACTATAGAGGAGCTGAACTCTATTCTCCCACTTGACATCTTGTTTTGCTGTCAGGAACACTCCATATGACAACAGAAGCAGGCAAGGCTAATCTCATTAAAAACCGAAAAGTGTTGAATAGCCAGACTATCTAACAGTAGATTCACAAGCATAGCCTTCAGTGTGGACTAGATATGCCAGGATTGCTTATATAATTTTTCAACAGATATATTTTAACCACATATTCTCTATTGGTGATAGCTTAGAGCTGGAAAAGAACAAACAACATGTTAAAATATTTTTATATATATATATATATATATATATATATATATATAAAATACTACTGATAAAATGTGTGTCTAAAGTTAAAGTTAAAGGGATAATTCACCTAAAAAGGAAAATTCTCTGGTTAATTACTCACCCTCATGTCATTCCAAACCCGTAAGACCTTTGTTCATTTTCGGAACACAGATTAAGATATTTTTGATGAAATCCAAGAGCTTTCTGACCATGCCAGCAAGGGAACTACCACGTTCAAGGCCCAGAAAGGTAGTAAGGACATCATTAAAATCTGTGATTCATTCCATCTTAAGCTACGAGAATACTTTTTGTGTGCAAAGAAACCAAAAACAAAGACTTTGTTCAACAATTTCTTCTCCTCTGTGTCAGTCTTCAGTGCGCATTTTGTTTTCTAGTAGCTTCACAAAATTACGGTTGAACCACTGATATCACATGGACTATTTTAACGATGTCCTCACTACCTTTCTGGATCTTGAACATGGTAGTTGCGTTGCTGTCTATAGAGGATCAGAAAGCTCTCGGATTTCATCAAAACTATCATAATTTGTGGTGTGAAGATGAACTAAGGTCTTACGGGTTTAGAACAACATGAGGGTTAGTAATTAATGACAGAATTTTCATTTTTTGGGTGAACTATCCCTTTAATTTTCTTGGCTTTTTACAGGCTGTATTTGTTTATTTCGGATTAACGAAACACGTCAGGTTACAAGCTCAAGCTGTTTGTACAGTATCCCTCGGGAACATCAGGTTCTATTGAGATGTCGAGCTAACGCACAAGTTTGACAGCCTCATTCCTGCATGCAAATTTAGTACAGGGCACCCTGAGACCTGTGATCTTGTTGTTCGTGTAATAGTGGTGGTGATTTCAGAAGAAGCCATCATTACTACAAAAGGTGCTCCAGCATGCATGTCAAGTGAAGAACTTCTTGTGTTCCTGTATCATTATTACTGAAAGGTTTTCATTGACATTTCAGGTGTCAGCGTTGCAAGATTTGCCGTCTTGCCAGTCCTTCACAGAATGCAAATTGTTTCTGATAGACACACTCTCACACTGCACCACTTGATCGACAGCAAGCCAAGGCCAAACGCTATAGTGCACAGCATGGACGCTCACACAGCACAGGCACATGGATTCAAGAAAACCAAAGCCGGAAAATAGATTCGAAAACAGCTTGGTCCCTCTTTCTAGGGCAGATGGTTTCTCTTTTAAGTGTCGTAATCACATTAGACCGCTTGTGGACTGCATCGTCTGTCATACTGCATGTAAAAACAACACATTTTCATAAGGAAATGTCACTTGAGCTACTTTTACACTATACTGCAGTAAGTGCACCACCAAATCTTTACTCTGGTGCTGTAATGTGTAGTTTCAGAGGATTCCATTACTTTATCAAAGACCAAACTTTTAGAGTTAAAATGAATAGCATGTATCATGATTTCCATGACTTCATTACTTTATTAATGAATCATTTCTTTATTATTATTATTATATATTATTATTATTTTCTGTGCTTCAAAATATCCAAAAATATATTCATTATAACAGTATTAGTTATAATAATAATAATAATAATAATAAACTAACAATATTTTATTGTTATTTTATTACATTGTTATTTCTATTTTATAGTATAAAATAATAATTTTATAAAATAATAATAGCTATTATGAATATTAGTAGTAGTAGTAGTAGTAGTAGTATATAATGATGCTCTTACTTTCATGTTTCATCATTACATAATAATCATTGTAGGCCTATCAATATAATAATAATTATAATAATAGTAATAATAATAATTACACTATTCTATTTTACATTATTGTTGGGGAAGTTTACTGTATAATATATTTTTAACAATTTATAGTAAGGTTCCAATTGTTAACTTCATTGCTTAAATGAAGGCATCCAAGATGTAGGTGACTTTGTTTCTTCAGTAGAACACAAACGAAGATTTTTAACTCAAACCGTTGCAGTCTGTCAGTCATATAATGGTAGTCAATGGGACTCGCGGCTTTGAAAGAAAAAAAAACATACACAGACAAAACCAAATTAAACCCTGCTGTTTATGACGATACACTGAGGTCTAAAGTCACGAAACGATCGGTCTGAGATTTGAGAGATAGGTGGCGGTAAATGCACTTATAAGTCTGCGATCCACCATAAAGCAAGAAGAAGAAGAAGACGCGTCACGCGTTGGCTGTTGTGAACACGCTCAGGACAGTTGGATAGTGCGGTGGATCAGAGGTAAAAAACGATATAAATATTGTTAAGTTTCTTGCACAGACTGATCGTTTCATGTCTGTAGATCTCAATGTATCGTCACGAGCCACAGGGCCCTTGGGGTAATCAGATAAACATCAAATTTTCATATTTGGGTGAACTATCCCTTTAACTAATGGGACCTTATGCAAAGTTTACTTAACAGAAAATACAACCTAAAATGTACAATAAATACAATATAAAATTTTATAATATAAATCACCGATTTTTGGTGGTAAAAGTCACTAGATGTTTGTTTTATGGACAAACCTGCTGAAAAAAAATACAATAATTACACATATGGTATGTAAAGGGAAAGAAAACAACTACAACTGAGAAGAATCACATGTTCCTGAAATACATTATTCTTCTTATTTTCATTAAAAAAAAATGTGTGGCAAAACATGCTGGATCCTCTAACTTAACTGACGTGGAAACAAATCAAGTTTCATTAAAGTACGTCACAGAGAGCAGATGTTATTTAAGGAAGATAAACAAAATGCAAGCTGGTAATTACACCAAGATGAAAGATTGTGCTGTTTTAAATTATTTATTATATATCGTCTTTCCAACCCCTCCATTCCTTCATCATATCACAGCTCCTGTAATTATAACTCATAAATGAGACATGGGGATGTTTGTACTCTACACAAGATAGACCACAGATCACCACTGATGCATCTGCTTAGCTTGTGAAATCATCAGTTCTCTCTCCGTCAGGAATCTTTGAGCTCAGACTTCAGGAAAAGATAAGTCACTATCAATGCATGCATGGCTGACTCCTTCTTTTAGGGGAAGAAAACATCAGTCTACTGTGGAGAATGAAATACTTCCCGACTTAGATAGTGAGAATGATGTGTGATCCTGACAGAAGTTGCACAGTGAGCTCTGATCCTGCCATTTGATTCTGTACGGCACAGCTTTCCATGTACAAGAAACAGTTAGAAAAACACACTATTTATCTTTCCTTTTCAAGTCATGTATATGCATGACTGAACAGCACTGAAAGAAGCATTCATAGTGTTGCAAGAACAAAAGATAGGAGCTATTTTTGTCGATCCAAATGACTCAGCAGGAAGCTATACACACAGTAACCTCTCTCTTGTTCTAACAGGTCCATTAGCTTCTGAATGCATGCATTAAAACAATTAAAGGTCGTGTTATTATGCTTTCTATGGCATTGCAAGCTGCACTAAATGATCAGAGGCTCAATTAAACTTCCCAATGTTATGAACAAGGACTTGTCAAGAATGATAGCTTTATGACAGGATATAGGATAATCAGGTCTCCTACCTGAACACCGTAGGATAGATAACTCCCATTAGCAGAGTTATTAATCATGGCCAATATCATTGCACTGTAAAAATAATTTTATGTAAATCATTGTAGAGAATATGTTGTACAAGAAAAAAACATTTCAGTTTGTTGCTATTTCAAAATTTCACATTTAATTTAATGTTACTTCCTCTTTCTTTGAAAATTGTTTCTACACAGATTTTTTTTATTATTATTTATTTATTTATTTATTTTTATTTTTTTAAGTGAAGTATCCATAGGTATCATACCTAAAAAGTTTGGTTCTAGTACATAAGCATATAAACGCTGAATCATGCAATAATAAATGTACTGACAGCATCTAAAACGGGAGCGCTTTTATGTATAAATGTACAAATTAAGGTTAAAAATATACAGAATTCATGGAATATGTTGATTTTATTGAAATTATGATCAATTATAAATAAATAATTTTCAACACCAATCACAATTTACACGGTTAATTTGTATACACTATATGGACAAAAGTATTGTGACACCTGACATTACACCAACAAGGACTTTAATGATACTGCATTGTAAATGCATAGACATTAATATGGAGTTTGAAGTATTTCTGTTGTGATTTTTGTCATTCTGCCAGTAGAGTATTTGTGAGGTCAGAGAAGCCCTGGCCCTCAATCTTCATGGAGTGTTCAGTGGGGTTAAGGTCAGGGCTCTGTGCAGGCCAGTCAAGTTCTTCCACACCAAACTCTGGTGTCATCCATTTCCTATTTTTAGCTGTAGGCCTACAAAACCACTCGTTTTGCTGCTTGATATTGCAAATTGGTGAGTCTTACCATATCATTTCAATTTATTATCTTAATTATGAACACACTGGTTTGTAGTTCAAGCAGTTTTACCGTTTACTGCACTTTGTTATTTTTCTCGTTATTTCTCTACGGCGGCTTATGAACCGGAAGTCTCACACATTCACAGAAAACGGCTTACTTCCGCGTTGAAGAATAAGGTGGATAACCTACAGTAACTGAGCTCGACATTAATACTTGTCCGAGACAAATAGGTTTTTTGAAGGAGCACGTGAAAGAGAATTTTACTTGCTCGACAGACAACAAAATTAATTAAAACATCTAATTAGGGAATCACCAATATTTCGGCGAGAATGATTCTGATTTTATTATATTTGGTGCAAACGGCAATTTACAGTGGATAATGTAGCCTACTGACAGTGACAAGGTCGTGCAAAGCTATGTGTGAAAGAATCTCTTGAAGAAATCAAATCAAATTAACTCAACTGCTCACAAAAGAAACATATACTGCAGGAAAAATGTAGTTTTTATATTTATAACATATGATATAGTC
>JAFVLL020029900.1:0-34956 GCA_021397915.2 Tor tambroides
CGCTAATATTAGTCTGTTTCTTTCTTATTCCGAGGTCACCGTAGCCACCAGCTCCAGTCCGTATCCAGCCCAGATGTTGGATCAGCACCTAGAGACGACCTCTACAGCCCTGAATTTCAGCTGAGACCAGGGCTGCGTTTCCCAAAAGCATCGTAAGCCTAATTTGATCGTAGCTCCATTGGTTTCTATGGGTCTACGATGTACTTAAGCTTACGATGCTTTTGGGAAACACAGCCCAGGACAACTAGATGAGCCCCAGGGACTGATCCCCAGTGAAGACCTCATCTCCTAGACGGCCAATCGGGACAAGATCACGGGAACCAGATGAGTCCTCATTGACTTGATTGCACAGATACTATTAGAACTGAACTGAGCTGGATGATGACATCACTGAATTCAATGATGGACTGCCTTTAACTGAAAATTGAGTGTTTACTATTGTCCTTTTGCATTGACACACTATTTTCATATTTGATAATGTAGAGCTGCTTTGACACAATCTGTACTGTTAAAAGTGCTATATAAATAAAGGTGACTTGACTTGTAAATGATCTATAAACTACTTCTGAAAATGATGAAATGAGTGAACAGATGAGTGCAGATTAAAGCTTGTGTACTGACCACACAGTGATCTTACAGTAATTACTAAATAAATGTAAATATAAAAGTTGTTGACATACCTTATATTTTATACTCTCTGAATCATAACAGTTATAACAGTGAATGTTCAAAGCCAAATCCAGTGAAATTAAAATAATGGCAATCCCTGCGGTTATAATACTGAAAATGTTCAGTCCAAGTGAAGCATTCATCTACAGGAATAAAAACAACATAAAACAGATTAATAAATTGACATGAATTTTAAAACTTAGTGTTAACATGATACTGTAGATAGAAAAGTATATGGAATGTGATAAAAATAAAGTACTTGACAAATAAATAAATAAAATATAGCTGCAAGCAGCAGTCATCAGGATCCAAGTACCAATGCCTTATGTGGATTAAGTGATACAATTAATATGTATCTTTTCAAAAATGTTTTTTATATTCCAGGCAAACTTTGCTGGGGTTTTTTTAACTCACATTAAAAGGTTACTCCAAACCAAAATGAAAATTTTGTCATTAATTACTCACCCTCATGTCGTTCCAAACCCGTAATACCTTCGTTCATCTTCAGAACACAAATTAAGATATTGTTGATGCATTCTGATGGCTGTCTGATCCTCCCATAGACAGTAATGTAATTAACACGATCAACGTCCAGAAACATACCAAGGAGATCGGTAGAATAATCCATGTGACATCAGTGGTTCAACCATAATTTTACAAAGCTACAAGAATACTTTTTGTGTTCAAAGAAAACAAAAATAAAGACTTAATTCAACAATTCATCTCCTCCGCGTCACCCTGGTGCCATTTTGGAGAAAATCCACTGCTCACTGCTGTTCCGTGTCAGTTGCGTCACGCTCTCGGGATGCGCATCAAAAATATGTTAATTTGTGTTCCGAAGATGAACAAAGGTCTTACAGGTTTGGAATGACATGAGGGTCAATAATTAATGACAGAATTTTCATTTTTTTTGGTGAACTATCCCTTTAAATATGTTAAATAACACCAGGGTTGCCAGGTCCCTGAAAGCTTTCCAGCCGAAAAGCTTACTTAAAACTAGCCAAATATTTGCCCTGTCCAATCACAGCTGACAGCTGCTTTATTTCATTAATGCCCCTTTAAAATAAACATTTTGATTTTATTTATTCTGTGTTTTGAATCTTAGCAAGACTTGTTCATATGTAGTATGTACATATGAACTTATTTTATCTGATTTTTTCTTTTACCCTTTCTTTCATTTTAATTTTCAGCACATTTCATGATAAAATTTAAAATTTGGGCTGGGTGATATGGCCAGAAATATTGTCAATATTTTTTTTTTCAATATCAATATTCATTTTCAATTTTTGTCAAAGGAGCTGTTTTCCACGTGTTTGACTTTGAGAATGCATGTAAATGTAACTTTTTTCCCCATAAATTCTTTCAAGCCAACTTTTAATTTAGGGCCTCATGAAATTCATTGTTCATTTCTCTAAAGTCTGTGTTTTCCATTTTATTTATTTTGTGGTTTATGATTGTATACAAATTTATCATGAAAAAAACAACAAATTAAATTAGTAAATAAAACAATCTTTTAAAATATACTATAATATAACAATTAAATTACAACAAAAAACATTGCCGTTTTAATTTTGTCAAACAAGATTATGCATGACAAAACAATATGTTTGATATTAAAACTTGAATGAAAAATATTTGGGTTAAATGGTATTCCTTACAAATAATAGTTATTTTCAGAAGTACATTTTACTATATCATAGTAATATACTTTTGTTAAAACTTTAAAAGAAAGTTTTTTTAAATGTTACGGTGAAAAGTAATAACTGTTGTGTACATACCAAACAAAAACTGGAGGGTGAATTAATGTTATTTTCCACAGCAATGCAGAGTGAGCCTGCGATAATATACTGAGAAGAGAGAGAAAGGCAAAAATTTAAGCTTGCGTTGGAATATGTTGTTTTATAAAAAGTTTTGTTTAATAAAAGACAGAACACTTAATTGTATAATAGTTTCTTACGATGAGAGATCCCCAGTAAGGAATACCACTATAGGCAAAGATGGGTTCTGCATAAACTGAAGACACAATGCCTAACAGGAGAGTCAGCAGACCGATCATTATCTGGACCGTCTGTGAGGGACAAAAACAACGCAGAAA
Organism: Tor tambroides; assembly: GCA_021397915.2. Lineage (NCBI taxonomy): Eukaryota > Metazoa > Chordata > Actinopteri > Cypriniformes > Cyprinidae > Tor > Tor tambroides. Next base: position 2,765 of record JAFVLL020029900.1, read on the forward strand.
GTGTGCGAGTAGCATGAGAGAGTCTTTCATAAAGAGGGAACAATATGAAATATACAATATACCGTACTGACCCGAATATAAGACGACCCTGATTTTAAGACGACCCCCCTTTTTCAAGATGTACCTTTTGGAAAAGGCTTTTTGAAAACCAAATCTTGTGTTTTATTAAGATAATTTCATATTGCATATTTTTTTCCTATTTTAATTTTTGTTTTGAATGTATGGTAAATACTCGTAAAATGTACTAACAATCACATTTAAAAATATTCACTTTTTGATATACCATAAAAATAACAGGTAGCCCATCTGAATTATATAACAATTAGGCTATCCATCTCATAATAGCCTACCAAAATTTCAGCTATTCAATTATTATAACACACATTAGCCTACATTATGTATTTCATGGCACACTCGTTTTATGCATACTTGGCGCCACCTATTGTTGTGGGTGTATTATTGACATGTCAAAACGTAGACCCTGAATACCGCATTTTTTCAGATGTATTTCCAAGAAAAAACATTGTCTTATATTCAGGTCAAAACGGTAGATTTACAGCAGCTGTAGTTTTGGACTTATGATTGTACTTGAAAAATACCCCCCCCCCCCAAAAAAATATTCCGCAATTGTGGAATTATCATTGTATGAATGTCATTGTATTTGCAGATGTGCAAGATTAGATTACTTCCCATTTTTTTGATAGTTTGCAACTCCTAAAACATTCTTCTCTGTGACTGATTCACTGTATTATTTTGGTTTACGAGACATTTCTCACCCCGAGGGCTTTCGGTTGGCCTTTCAGAAATGCCTGAAGTCCTGGAAGAGGTATAGCTCCCTCCACCTGTTGTACATAAACAGGCCCAGGAGCATTTGTCACCGTCGTAACAGCAGCTGTTTGTGTTGCTGGTTGAAACTGGATGACGAGCGTTGAAGAGTTCACAGGTATGACAGTGTGGGACATTCTGGTTTCTGTTCAAACTGTCCTGTACAAAATCACAGTAAATCAAAACATGTGAACCAAAATATGATTATGAAACAGCTTGTGTTTAAATTGATCTACATCATTTACGTTTAAGGCATTTAGCAGATGCTCATTTCCAAAGACCTACCTGCCATTTAGGGCTGTCAAAATGGCTGAAAAACTAAATTCGAATTTTGTACTTAAATATTATCAATATTCGAATTATATTCGAATTTAAAAGGCATAATTTCAGTTAGCGGGAAAAAAAGCTTTTGGCTTCTCTCCTGAGGCCACAAGAGGGCGCATCGAGCAAAATATTATGCGTGTTTCTTCAAAGCATAATAAAATAACTCGTCTACCTTTGAAAAAAGTGCATAATGTTTAAAATAATGTTTATAAACCTTATATAATTAATAAAGTTGCTTAATTAGAAACAAAACAGCATCATGCATGTATGTATAGTTTAATACGAAGGACCGAAAACCAACCACAAACAGTACTTTTTTCATTTAAAAAACTTGAGATGCAGTGGGATGGGGAAAAACCACCATAAAGTCTTGAGACATGTTTTGTAAAAGTTGAACTTACATTAATTTGACATGACTTTCTAAACATGCGGCTCTCTTGTGCGAGACGTGACTGCAACGGTGATAGATGTCCCTCTAGAAAATGCGATAAATATGCATTCTGTGTGAACGGCTTGGTTTCAGTTTCGCCGTAAACATCGTCTTCCCCGCATTGATGTGGTTTTTTCCGTAATATTTAGCAGCGCCGCATCTAGTGGGTTCAGCTGGATAGGCTAACAAAAGCATTAAAATGCAATGACACTAATATTGTCGTCGCATTTCGTGCACCACTGATAAGGCTGCCTGATGAACACCTAAAATTCGAATGCAACGTTTTTGCATTCGAATGTGGATTTTTATTTGAAATTCGACGAATTTTCGAAATTCAAATTTTTTTTGACAGCCCTACTGCCATTATAGATACACTGAACCAGGGGCGTAACCACCATAGACATTGCATCCCCCCCAAAAATTACAAATGGCCAGCGTTGGGCAAGTTACTTCCAAAATGCAATACAATATTACTTATTACTGTCTTTTAAAGTAATTAGTTACAATATTACGGTCTCTGAATTGTAATATTTTACACTACTTTTGAGTTACTTTCACTTTCAAGCACAAACCTCAATTACATTCAGAAATAATAGAGGTAAATATAGTGAAACGATTATTATGCCCTAATGTACAAACAAACACAATAGCTAGCCTGTAGGCTATTTTATTTCTCCTCACCCAGCAATAAACCCTTTAAATTTAATGTTATTCACAACTAAACAAGAATGAAAAATTTAAGTTGCTAAACAAGCCTAACAAGCTTTCTTTGCTAAACAAAGAATTAATATAAAGTAAAAATGAAAGCAAACGCCATTGTTCCCACGCAGGCAACCTCTCTCATTCGGCATGAATCCAAATGTTTCCATATTTGTGATGTATTTGAATGCTAAATTATTATTTGTTATGTAAACCAGGCTTTGTACTTAACGTAAAAAAAAAAAATCCTCTTCACATGAGCTAATATATGCATGGTCCGAACACCTGCTTCACACATACTATTTAGTGATTTCACAATAAATAGATATAATTGAAGATTATTGTGATTAATAGCCTCGGACCTGTAGCACCAAGGCCAAAATCACAATGCGTTTCCACCTTCGGGCCAGAAGCTCCGCTGCGCTTCACTAAAACCCGTCCTTTACACACCTCTTTCGAACAACGTCACGCAACCCCATCATTTCACCGACAAAGAGAAGTTGTCAGAAAACTAATAAGAAATAAGTCACTGGAACTAGTGCGATCACAAGACGAACATGATAAAAACGGCTGTGTGTTTGCACGTTTTGTTAAAGATTTAAATCCAAAAGCATTGATGTTTTACAATAATAGGTGGTACATTGATCATAATGAATAAATTTAACAGTATTGAAAATTAGTCACAGAAATAAATGAACCTTTATTTCACAAAAGAAAGAGGACACATAGCCTACTTATTCAGTCGAGTCTGTTTCTGTAAATTTGTTGTCACAGTATACATCACATTTATAAAGATCATTTCTATATGTTTCCATCAAAAATATGACCTGAGTAGCAGAGGGAGCTCCGAACAAAAAACATTATTATGATATTTTTTAAGACATACGCAGAGCTAAAGTCTCAAGACGAGACACAAAAAAATGTTACTAAATAAATACACGATTGTGATAGCCGCCTTTGTTCGTAAGGTCAAGGTCCAGCCACTGATGCGTCCAAGGGGCGACTCCCAAGGCCACGGTAGAGTTGGCACTTACTGCTCGTCTTGGTGCTTAGCATGGCAGCATGGGTATTTTATTCCCCATAGCAACTGTTAGAGGACGCAGTTCGAGTTCCCTCAGAAGGGAAGGTCTCAGGTTGTAACCATGTTTCCCTGAGAGGGGAATGAGACACTGTGTCCCCTTTTTCTTGCTATGCCTTCAGACGAAGAAGTGGATGACGTTTCTTTGAGCGCCCTTTTATATTGCGGTTGCGCTGATAGTGACATCATAGGCTGTCGCCAACCAGCATTATTGCAGCGTTTAGATGTTTGCTTCAGACACCGGTCATGCTGAAGGCGTTCCCCATAACTACTACAAGGGGATGCAGTGTCACGTTCCCTTCTCAGGGAACCATGGTTACATGCATAACCTGAGAGTTATCAGTGTTCTCCTTTTATAAATTACACAACCCAATGGTTCTTGAGGTCAGAAGAGTCATAAAAATGTTAGAAGATTGTTGTCAGTGATATATTTTTCACTGCAAAACAACACAAGAAATGCTGTAAATATAATACTGCGGGACTGCCTGTATCAACCTTATTTTTTAAAGAGGAAGTAAGCCGTTCTCTGTGAATGTGCTAGAGTTACGTTTCATTAGCTGCTGTATAACAAGAAGAATAACAAAGTGCAAAACTGTAAAGTGTTTTTAATTAAAACAATACATAAAAATAATATGGTAAAGCCCAAAGTATACTTTGTGAATTTTTGTGACTGCCTGGATGGTCTGCGTACAACATCGCAGACGTGAGGTGAATGTTGAGACAGGAGTCAAGAAAGTGGTACTCCGCACGTGTCAAGCTCATGGAGGTTGAATATACTTTGAAAGTTGTGCGTATAGACGTAATGGAAAGCGGAAAGTGAAGTATACCCAGGCCTTAAGAAACACCAGTTTGCAATATTAGGAAGCAAAACGAGCTGTTTTATATAGCTATAAATAGCCCTACTTGCTGGAATGCCACAGGTAGCACATTTGCGCTGTGGGCAACCCGAATTCATGACCCAGCTTGTTGTGCTTTCCTGATTCCGTCCCCCGTCTCGCTCCCACTTCATTTACTGTCCACTCTTCACTGTACTATGTAATGTAAATATTGAATAAACACTAATTGTTTATAAACACAAACATCTACTTTCACTACTAGAAAGGTGAAAATATAACAATTGACTTCGATGTGAATCATAATGGATTCAAATTCACAGAAATGTATATAATAAATACATTGTGATAAACGTTAGTTAATCATTAATTGTTCCTGACTCCTCGAGTAAACACCTCACTGTAAACTCAAGTTCAGTATATAAAACACAAGCACACATGTACCTAATATTGTGACATTTATATGACATGAAATAAGGTATGAGAAGAACAATTGACTTACCTATTAATAAAACAGAACTTCTAAGCTTTGGTTTACAGCGTTCAGAAATGGGCACTTATCACAACAAAAGAGGAACTCAAACTTTTAGTTTCAATTTACCTGTGAATTGAAATGACAAGCACCATCCTGACTGTTCTGACACCAAATGGCTGTGATTGGCTCATACCGCTCACCCTTCTTTAGTCACCTTAAATTTTGTCATACATTCCGAGAGTTTCACGGAAATAAGTGACTGGACAATGGATAAACACGGTAAATATAGAGTTGTGCAGGGGGATATATCATGTTTACTGCTGCTATACATGAACTAAACAACAACACAATTTGTGTTCTCTTACATAATCATTACTGTTCTTTTTTTAGTTTACTTATAGCTTTGTTCTATTCTGCACACACTAAATGTTTTGTTTTAGTATTCCTGCAAATATTGAATGTAATGGTGCTTTTCTTAATAGTGTTGTGGAGCAAGTAATGGTCTACTCAGTATTGTAAATAAAACTCAAGAAGCAGAGTTCCAGATGTCAAAATAAGACTTTTTTGAACACAGCAATAAAGTCAAGACTACAGTCGCCGCATCTGAGTCCTTGTCTGACCAGGCATCTATACTTATACCTTATTCTTATTAGTCTTTTTAACCAAAAAATGGTAGTTCGGCCTCTGATTGGTCTAACTCCATTGGTTTTGCTACAATTAATTGGCATACTTTCTAATTGTGGAATCCTGCTAGTTTGAAGTTCCTAATAACTTTTGTCTCACCCTCCTCCTGCATGCAGGTGCCCTCATGAGCCATTCGTCATACTTGTTTGTGCCATTCCTGACATATTCTTGGGAGTCACCCAAAGTTCACTTTTTCACTCAAGTTCATCGGTGCTGTCTAATGGAAAGCACCGTACTTGCCCACTGGAAAGCACCTAGGACTCACAGTCTGTATTAAGACATTCAATATTGAAACAATCATCATATTTATCAGTCTACTGATTGTTGTTATAGTTGTACATCATATTGTTGAGTAAAATATCACAACAATAGCAAATGTTTCAGGCACTTACTCTGGGGCTGATGGTAAGTGTGAAGGACACAATCTTGTAAATGAAGCGAACAATACAACATTCAAAAACAATGAAACATGAAAAAAAAAGAGTCAACCTGCAGAGAACGGGAAGACGCCTTGCTGAAGTCTGGAGCTCAAGATCCTCGTGTCTGGTAAGAGGTTTCATTGTAAATCTGCACAGATTCACCTCCACATTTAGAAACCGATTGTATTGATCATGTTAAAACAGTGTTGCATGGGAGCTGCAGCAGACTCAGATTCTATGTGACTGTTGATTTTATAGCCTGCATCGTAAATCTGGATAGTTGTTGTCCAGCTCATTGACCACTGCTGTGATGTTGTCCTGGATTGGGTCTAGTTTCAGCATGATTCTCCTCTCCAAACTCTCCAATAACATATTTCTGTACAGTATTTTTTTTTAAACATCAATGACATTACCAACAGCAGCAATGAAAATTGTTACACTGCCATGTCTTTTTGGGAGACAATTAATAAAACTTGACTCTATGATATACAACCCGAATTCCGGAAATGTTGGGACGTTTTTTAAATTTGAATAAAATGAAAACTAAAAGACTTTCAAATCACATAAGCCAATATTTTATTCACAATAGAACATAGAAAACATAACAAATGTTTACACAGAGAAATTTTATACTTTTATCCACTAAATGAGCCCATTTCAAATTTGATGCCTGCTACAGGTCTCAAAAAAGTTGGCACGGGGGCAACAAAGGGCTGAAAAAGCAAGAAATTTTGAAAAGATTCAGCTGGGAGAACCACTAGCAACTAATTAAGTTAATTGACATCAGGTCTATAACATAAAAATGATGTCTTGTAGAGGCAGAGTCTCTCAGAAGTAAAGATGGGCAAAGGCTCTCCAATCTGTGAAAGAGTGTGTAAAAAGATTATGGAATTCTTTGTAATTTGATGTTGAGGAATGTTGATTTTAAAGGCTTTCCAAATCTCATCATCTACAGTGCATAACATCATCAAAAGATTCAGAGAAACTGGAGAAATCTCTGTGCGTAAGGGACAAGGCCGAAGACCTTTGTTGGATGCCCGTGGTCTTCGGGCCCTCAGACGACACTGCATCACTCATCGGCATGATTCTGTCATTGACATTACTAAATGGGCCCAGGAATACTTCCAGAAACCACTGTCAGTAAACACAATCCACTGTGCCATCTGCAGATGCCAACTAAAGCTCTATCATGCAAAAAGGAAGCCATATGTGAACATGGTCCAGAAGCACCGTCGTGTCCTGTGGGCCAAGGCTCATTTAAAATGGACTGTTTCAAAGTGGAAAAGTGTTCTATGGTCAGACTAGAATGCCTGTGCGTGAATCCGGCCCTGATAGGCTGTTTGAATCTTTGGAGAAAGAAATTAATTTTCAGCCTGAATAGAGACCAAGCACTGGCACCGATGCATGTTCTAGTGTTGCCAGTTTTGAGACTGTTGTTTATGAATGTGAGGAGGAGGTTGCTAGTGAAGATTCTAACTATAGCGTTCTTTGAAAGTGTTTCATGTGATTTGTCAAGCTCTTTGTCAGGCTGGGCAATTGAGTTTGGTGTTTCTTTAGTTGCTCTTACAGCACTTCTGTCTATACTTAAAGTGCATCATCCTTTCCTTCCAAAAGATGGGCATTCTTTGCTCAAAACAACAAAACAGAATATGGTGGACAAAATAGATGGTAGTACTTACTATTATTTTGGAATATTAAAATCTCTTGGTAAAACGCTTGAAAACCTGTCCTTTAAAGTTCCTGATAGACATGTATTCAGGTTACAGCTAAATATAGATGGCCTGAGTTTGTTTAAAAGTTCACCTCTTCAGTTCTGGCCAGTGTCGGGTATTTTGCAGGATTGTGTTAATAAAAAGCCATTTTTAATTGCTTTATTTTGTGGTGTTAAAAAGCCAAACCCTGTTTCAGACTACCTAGGTGCTCTTGTAAAGGAGATACATAACTTGACAGAAGTATTTGTTATAAATGGTAAGAAGATAACTTCAGTTATATGTGATGCTCCAGCTAGAGCCTTTGTTAAGTACATTAAATCTCATACTAGCTATTCTGGATGTGACAAGTGTGTTCAGTCAGGTGTTTACACTAACCATCGCATGACGTTCCATGAATCTCTAAGAACTGATGAATCTTATAAGCAAACTGTAGATGAAGTTCACCACTTAGGACATTCGCCTCTGTCTGAAACCAATATAGGGATGGTAAGTTGCTTTCCTCATGATTACATGCATTTGGTGTGTCTGGTGTTGTTCGAAGACTTTTGGATATGTGGATGACCAGTACTGGACCTTTACAATGTCATCTTTCTGCACATCAGGTTAAAGCCATCTCTGAAAGATTAAGTCATTTAAAAGTTTTTGTCCAGGTTGAATTTGCCAGAAAACCAAGGAGTTTGGAAGAAAGACTAAGATGGAAAGCAACAGAATTTAGACAGTTTCTTCTATATACTTGGCGAGTTGTTTTTAAAGGTTTTCTGGCTGAGCAAGTGTATAATCATTTCATGCTTTTGTCTGCTGCAATCTGCATTTTAGCAAATCCGTCATTCTGTTTAACAATGAATGACTTTGCCAACACTCTGCTCGTCTCATTTGTTGAACATTTCAGTAAGTTTTATGGCCCAGATTTTGTGGTGTACAACATGGATTGATTCACCCTAGTGATGATGTGAGACTTCATGGTCAATTAGACCTAATATCAGGGATTCCTTTTGAAAATTACTTTCAGAAATTAAAAAAAAAAAGATCAGGAAACCACACAGCCCTTTAACGCAAGTAATTCGAAGGCAGTCTGAAATGGAAGCTGTACACGCAAACAGCAGTACTGAAGTTCAAGGATTGAAATCACAGGCAAAATTCACAGGAGTTTGTTGTTTATAAAGAGTTTCTTTCTTACACCAAGAAAGAAACTTTGACTACCCAATAGATTCTCAGGAGTTAGGAACTTATGTTGTTTCTGTCACGAATCCGGTTCGTGATCTTCCGCTCACACACCATCAGAGGTCGCTCTTCCATCATATTGACTCTCACACCACACAGACAATTACATTTCACCCACGGATTGCATTTCCCATCATTCATTGCACTAAGTACACACAGCTGTCTCAATCACACGCTCACACCTGAGAACCATCACACAATCACACACCTGAGAACTATCACACTATCACACACTCTTTATAAGCCTTGGACTTTCTCTCCATCAGGGCTGAGTATTGTTCTAGCGTTTAGCACTCTCTTAATGTAAGCTGCCTTATTGAGCCATTCTGTGTTTCTGTTTAGTCTCATGTTTTGTTCTGCGTTTATCACTCACCTAGTGATAGCTGCGTTACTGAGTCTAGTTTCGAGTTATAGTTAGTCTTGTCTTTCCGTGTTGCCTAGTTGTCTGGTTCCTGATCTTCTGCCTTGTATCTTGGATTAACCCTTTGCCTTCCTTTTGGACTCTGTTTGCCCCTGCCTGGACCATTGCTCGTGTACCTGGATTACCCCTCGTCAAGCCCTGTGGATATTGTTCGCCGATCGAAGACCACGCCCGTTTACATGAGTATTCCTCTGTCTTGCCCTCAATATACCTGTTTGCCATTTGTTCAACCCTGCCTGTATTTTTGACCATGCCTATTAATAAAAGCTTGCACATGGATCTGTACGCCTCACGTCTCGTTGGCTCCATTACAGTTTCAGACCTGTCAATGTGCAAGGCTTAGACAAAATATACACAAGTATGTGAGGTTGCCCCTTGAGAAACAGGGCAGGTTTGCTGTGTGGTGGTTGTCCTATATTATATATATATATTTTTTTTTTTTGTTGTTGTTGTTTTTTTTTTTTTTTCCCAGAATTTGTTCTACGCTGGGACACAAGTTTGTTTGTTAGTTCTACGCTCTACACAGGTATGACTCACCTAAGACTCATTTGTTTTCTGTGTTTCTTTATATTACCTTTTATCTATTATTAAATGTTTGTCTGTGTTTTTCACAACAGTTGATTGCACCACGCTCTTCTGTCGCTTGATCTTTCGTTTAGGTGCGTTAATGATCTGCACTTACATGAAACAGTCTTTTCTTTTCATTTTATTCTACATTTATCACCAATAGGACAAGGACACAAACGTTTCGGCTCAAAGGCCTTCCTCAGTGTGTTAAACAATACAAATCCTCCACCCACTTTTTAAATCACCAATTTCACGTCATCGTTCATTTATTAAAAGCTTACATATTCCATTTCAATATTCAACAACTTGCATTTTAATACCACACCCATAATCATAACACTGCATTACAATATACTTATTTGAACATAAATTATCTCGGAATTCATTTATCACTCTTGTATAAACTAGCAGTTAAAATAAACTATCAACCGTCTTTACTTTTACACATTACATTGTTATGTGTTATATATTATATTACGTGTTACATAATATTCAGACCTGAATATATAATGTGATATTATATAATAATATCACAGACCTGTCTAAAAGGTCCTTGAATGATTGGGCAAAGCTATATTCATGTCACTGATCATACACATATTACTGCTTAAACTGAATTTGCCCCTGAATGCTATCTTCACATGGACATGCCATTTTTGCTTCATCAAACTTGGTGATCATTAAATTTTTTTTGCCTTCTCTAAAGACGAAAACAGCGCCTACTGGATCATTATGACACTGATGATGAGGCTATTGCACCTCAAAAAGACAGTTTGCCACAAGCCTTTTCAATACAACCACCATCTAAAAAAATCTCTTAGAAAACAATGTCAGGGAGATCACTGAGGCTAACACTTAACCAAAATGTTTTCCAATTGAAGATTTAAGATCATTAACTTCCCTGGAAAGTCGTCTTCGATCCTCTCCAGAAACGAGACGAAAAGTGGTAGGTAACAATAACGGTTATGCACTCCCTAATGCCTACTGTTATCACTTACATAACTTTAATTTGAAACGGATATAATTAAATTGTGTGTAATCAATCTAAAGCAAACTGATCTAAAGAGTTAATTTCTGAATTTTTGATAAGTTGTATGTAGTGTAATTACCAATCCTTTTTCAAAAGTATTTAAGGACTAAAAGCGTGTTTAAAAACATTTCAGGTACACGAGCTTGGATTGCTGGGGGGTGTGGATCTGAAGGACACTGTCTGGAGAATAATGAAGCAGGCAATTAAAAATGATTTTACTAAAACCATAAACTGTAAAGGTGTAAATGGAAAAATGTCATTCTAAAGTTTGGAGCTTAAAACTGTTGTGATTGGTAAGTGCTTTTGTTGTAAGTCTTTGTAGAACTTTTTCATGACTTTCATGTCATTAATGAATGTTGAATGTCTTTGTTCTTTAGTACTATATTTTACTGTATGCTTTATTTATTATACATTTTATTTAAATGTAATTATTCTAACTCTGTATCTGTATGCTCATATTCTAGAAGCTGTAAGAAGAAATCCAGTTTGTGCCCAAATGACTGAGCTGGAGGTTGAGCAAGTTATTAGAAGGTGGTGGTGATCGTGAGGGTGGCAGAAAAAGAAGAACACCACTGCAAAATGTTAATATAAATAACTCATTTTTTTGTTATTGTATAATTTATACTTTTGCACGTGTAAAAATATATTTGTTTTTCTAACCATTTTTTGTTTGTTGGTTTCACTTGATTTATGCACATTTACTTTAATTTGCAATATTGCTTTGCTGTTTAACATTTATATTTTACTGCTTAGCTTTTAATTACTGTTATACTTCTATTATATTGTGACTGTTGCTTTTATTTTGTCTTGATCTACTGCTATTGGTTAATCTGTCCTTGCTACGTTTCTGGACCTTGATCGTGGTAGTACCCTTGCTGTCTATGGAGGGTCAGAGACCTCTCAGAATTCATCAAAAATATCTTAATTTGTGTTCCGAAGATGAACGAAGGTCTTACGGGTTTGGAACAACATGAGGGTGAGTAATTAATGACAGAATTTTCATTTTTGGGTGAACTAATCCTTTAAAGTGCGACCCCTTAAGGTTGAACACTGCTATAACACAAATAATCAGCCTTTAAAGTGCAGAATAGTGTTTGTATTTCCAAAAATGCATTTTGATTTATTTTAAAAATAAAACAATTTAACAAAATTACTAGCAATTCTCAACGATATACTTAATGTAACATTTTTTTTAAATGGAAGAACTAGTCTTAACAGCCTTAAAAACTTGACCTTGTTCACAAATGAATCATAAAACTTAATAAAAAAACAATCTTTTCATCAATATAACATTTTTATACAAATTCCATAGTAAACTAATAATACAGTCTGACTTAAAAATGTAACCTTGTCAACAGAAGAAATATAATAAGTAATAAACAATTAAACCAAGCCACATGAGTGTTTTCAAAGTCTACAACAGGGGTGCCCAACCCTGTTCCTGGCGATCGACTGTCCTGAAAAGTTTAGCTCCAACTCTAATCAAACACACCTGAAGTAACTAATTAAGGTCTTCAGGATCGCATGAAAATTAAAGGCAGGTGTGTTTGATTAGAGTTGGAGCTAAACTTTTCAGGACAGTCGATCACCAGGAACAGGGTTGGGCACCCCTGGTCTACAACTTGTGTGTAAGAGAGTGGAGGGAGTCTTTCCTTACTCCATTCATTCATAGTCCGCAATTTTTATTATCAGTGCAATAACCTTAGGATTGACCACCAGGTGCTTTTTTGAAGAGCTCTTCTCTACATTTTTTCCTTTGTCGGGGTTGATTATGAAAAAGTATCTGTCAAATGAACAACACTGAAGTTGTTTGAACATGGACACTATACTGTATACTCTTAATATTCATTAACAATAAAAGTAACAGAATAGCTGTAATTTGCAGAGCATTTGGTGGGAGTTTGAGATAGATATGTGTGTGTGCACAAGAGAGAAAGAGAGTGTGTATGCAAGGATGTAGGTGCAGAGCCGATCCTCCCTATACGCAAAGTACGCAAGCTGCGTAGGGCCCCCGAAACACCAGGGGGGCCCCCTTGCTCTCAAAGATCTTTAATTTTAGTTTCATTTTTGAATTTGGCCAGCGGTTATGAAAACGTGAATGTTCATTTCTTTTAATGTGGTGCGGTGTCACGCTCTCTACGTAAAAATCAGTCAAATCATGTAACGTGAATGTAATACATTCTCTTGCTCGAGACAAAAAAAAAAAAAAACGAGTTGAAAGCGTACCGAGCCGCGGTAGTTCACTGCAGGACAGATGGAGGCGCTGGTGCACTCACTTGCTCTTAAAATACTCCTTCATTTTTGGTCACACAGATAAGAGTAAAACATCTTTTGAATCTGTAAAGACTTTACGTTTATTTGTGTGCACTCACAATAACAACAAAATGTTGTGCTTTTGTAAAATAATGAAAGCAAACAGGATGCACTTTCTGCCGTCTCGGTCTCTGTGAACTTGAGCACGAAACTCCAAAACTCTGTGTATATTGCCTTAAAGACATAAGAAATATATCTATAGAGAGCGAAATGTCTACTTTCAAATGAACCAATTCAAATGGAAAACAAATATTCCCAGATTATGAAATCCACATGAAACATGCATACAGGTGCATCCACTACTGCGGAGATAACGAGTCAGTGTCACCGACTTCATCTCTTAATCCGAAAACAAAGAAAGCACTACTTCATCAAATTATTAAAATGTTAATACAGTCACCTTACTGTTTTTCCCTGACACATTCATAATCAATACTTCAGCCGGTGTGCTGTGGCAAGCTTTATGTGTGTGCGCTTATTAGGCAATGTCGGGAATTAAAGGCGCATTATTACTATTTAAATTATTTATTAATAAACGTGCGATTAGTCGACTAATGCTTAAAATGAATGAATACTAGTCAATCAGAAAAACCTTTAGTCGAAGGCAGCCGTAGTATGAATAGATAAAATTCCCCACAAAAAGTGAATTACAATTTTACAATTACATTGAAACATTTTATGAACGTCAAAGCACAACAAATGCTAAAAATACTAGCAGAGAATTTAGGCTACTCCAAAAGTTGGGGACTGAAGAATTACAGACTTCTCCTCTCCTGTTGTGGTTTAAAGCCAACATTACAAACTGAAGATCAGTAACAAACGGCTAGACAAGGCAAACTGCAGAACCTCAACTGTAACGTTGTCCACTTAATGAACTCTCAGGTATATCATGTATAAAAATAACCAGAGCTTTTACACAGCAGTTTTATATTGAAAACAAGATGTACTTACAGTATGGACACATGGAAATGGCTAATAAACAAAAGAACCAAATAAAACACAACCCAGGCCATACACTGAGGTACAAGTAAAGTGGAAAAAAAAAAAAATTAATACTTCAAACAAAGAAGTAGTTCATCACAGCATTTACCTAATATGTGGAAATATTAGAAACTTTAAACAGTGTCTCCCACCACAGAATGAATGGATGGATCTATAGTAATTCTGATTCAAGCCCTATATTTGGACTGAATCCCTCTCTTGCTCTCGTCCTCTCAGAAGAGTTTTCCTCATTGGTCTGTCACCTGTTTATCTTGTGCTTTCTCCTCTCTTTTTTTCATCTTGAGCCGCTTTGGGTCACTGATTTCACTCTAGAAAGAATGAGAAAGTGAGAGCCGTTTGTTGGTTTATTTTTAGACTGTAGTTTGCCGTGTTCCTTCTCCTCCTTATGAAGTACACTTCTGTCTCAGGCATCCTGCCAAGTTCCTTCAAAGAAATATTAAGCTTTTTTTTTTTTTTGTAAATTTCAATTTTTTTTTAAATAAATAAATAACATAACAAAACCTGAAATGTACAAAGAGAATGTACAATAGGAGAGTGTTCCTGCGTCACAATCATATCACCTGGTTTCTGTATTAGATACAGTAACATCACATCACCAGCAGGCAGATCATAATGTACAGATATTTGTGTTTCTGACATTCACATCATTCTGACAGTAAATAAATTAATAAAATCACATATTAGATGTGCTACACAGTCTTTCATTGGCAATTCCTTTCAGCACATCATTGGACAACATTCATTTAAATTCACCAAGAATTCAACTCTGAATACAGGCTGACAAGCTTTATTATGAGTCTTTTTTGTGTGTATATCTATGCACTGTGAACAGGACTTTTATTTTGGCCCGTCGGTGTGACGTCATAATTTTGCGCCGCGCTCCTGCATCTGTTGTGATTCTGCTGAAGAAAGGTTTGTGTTTTAATCATTTACAGTGTTAAAATCGATGCAGACCGTTCAGACATTTGTATAGTTTTACCAAGAACGGATGAAATATGAGTGTAACAGTACAACACTTTATGCAGCATTTATGATCGTTATTTAGTGTGAGTAAAGCGCATCAGAAAAAGTGCTCAGTGGCAAGAAGTGATGGAGAAACGGATCTTTTTGAATGTCCGAATCAATTGACTCGCCAAATGATTCACTTGAATCGCTCGAGTCACCGCTCGCTGACGACACCGAGGGGCGTAACCACGCGAGATGTCAAAACGAGATGTTGTTTGTCGGGCCGCGTACTCTCTGAGTAGGCACTTAATTTCAATAAGTACTTACTTAACGAGCATTATAATGTGACCTAAGACGTTATAACAAGCGCAACAACTTAAAAGAGATGAGCGACTGGTTTAATTCATCCATCTGTAAGTATCTTGATGTTGATGAAACTTGAGCATTTTGTTTGTTGAAGAAACAGCTGCCCTTTTACTGTGGTTGTAGTATAGCCAATACATTTTGGGTTGATTTAAGTTCTTACATTTTTAACCCTACTAATGTGACCCACAGTTTTATCCTTAAAGGACTTTGTATTTTTTATTACGAAAACCCAAAATAGTTATCTCTTCAATATGTTGCTAGTTTCTTCATTTTATGTGCAAAATACTTAATCCATAAGCAAAACCGGCTCAAATCTTCTTTGTTTTCTTCTTTTTCTTGTTGAATTTAACTCTCTTGTTTCATCCCTCAGGCTTCTCTATAAAAAAAAAAAGAGATATTTATCCTTGACACGGTGCATGTATATAATCTCATACTAACGCATGATATTTATGTTTACTGTTTTATGTCATTGTGATTGTTCGCTGTCAGAGATTCCCTGATCTTATATGTAATTGTAAGTTTGGTGATAATAATAATAATAAAAATAATGATAAAATTATTCACAAATAATAATCCTAATTTTGCCAGAATCTTTGCAGGACCCTCTGTGTTCACAAAATTACTGCCAGTGGGGTTAGAAAAATAATCTTGTTTTAAGAGTAATTTTCTTACCCCCACTGGCAGATAATTTTACTTGTTTTAAGCAATAATTCACTTAATTTGGATTTTTTTTTTCACCCCCTCAGAAAGCAAGACTAAATATCTTCTGTAATGTTGCTTATCTAGTAAATGCATCTTGATTTAAGAATTTTTAGATATATTTTGACTAGAAACAAGACAAAAATACTAAAGATAAGCCTTTTTTGCAGTGATTTTGTTCTTTTTTTTTTTTTTTTCCATTTGTAGTGCTAGTTTTCAGTGTTTTTTTGACTATTCAGATCATTTCAGGCCATCCATTCTCACTCTGACTTGACCCCCTTGTTGAACTAATTCTGTTAATTATGTTCTGTTAATTATTCTCATCTTAAACAGGACAAAGTGTCCACATAGACAGGAAAAACTCCTGGCGAAGCAACTGAGAACCACGTGACACACTGTTATAAGGATGGCGTTTATTAAAGAGGAGAGTGAAGACATGAGGATTGAAGAAGTCATAGTCAAACAAGAAGAAACTGATGAACAAATAGGTTGGTTCTGAAAGCTGAAAGAGAAATTTCTGAAGAATGTCTGTCATAAAACCATTTTTTAAAATCACATACTCTCTTGCTCACTCATACAAACAAACACACATGCAGTGCAGACTAGGGGTGTGTGATATATATCGTCTGCGATAATATCAGAATTGTTGATTTAACGATGTGCAATTTGACATTATCGAGTATTTTACAAAAACCAAACAAAACACCTACGGAGTGCACGCATACATTACGTGATGAAGTCTAGTGGGTTAAACAGTGCAGGTGCTATTTAGAGTGTTCTTTCACGGCTCTTTCAGTCTATTAAAATGCATTAAGAATGATCACACAATTCAAGAAATGGGGGCAGAAAATGTGTTATTTCATATAGTTAAAATCACACGAAGAGTTCCGTTTTTTTTCTTCAAAAATAAGCATGATTACAAATGTGATATTGATTTTATACAACAGTTCAAAAGACAATAAGTTAATATTAAGAGACTTACATTTTAGACACTATATTGCCTGTTTTTGCTCCATTTCGCCAACAAAAAAATAATTCCAAACAACTACAGCACTGTTTTGCGCCTCTGAGCAACATGACGATATGTTTCGTTCCTGAATGAATCAACCGTTTAAATGATTCGGTTCAATCGCAATGACTCACTTAAGTTACTTGTTGCCACCTGCTGGTGATTTTTAATTTCACATTCAAAGTATCTTTTCATTTTTGAAATAATTTCAAATATCAGTATTCAATGTTTTATGTTTAAAATATCAAAACATTATGCATTTGTAAGTGCAGGTTAAAGCACTCCATGTTCCTCTGAGCTGCTTTAAACCGTGTGTAAATACATCTAAATGCCACTTCAGATGCAACTTTGCAAAGATTAATTTTGTTGATACTGGTTTCATTTGTTTGGTAACAGCCTACATGTCTTATTATGTCTTATTCTAATTGACTAATTAAACATAACAATTTGACTCAAAAGATGCACACTTTTAGAAAAAAAATGGCTTTATTATAGGTACAATTGGCCATAAAAGTTAAAAATCAATTTAAACTTATATGAAAAGATTAATTTCTATCACTGATGTGAACTGACCACACAGAATATGAAGAATATCAAAAATTGCAGCTGTCCACGGTAGTCAGATATCAGCACAATAACACGCTCGGCAAAATATCATCTAATTATCGTTATTGAAAAAAATCCAAAAAAAAAAATCGTTTTTTTTTTTTTTCTTTTGTCCCAATATCGCACACCCCTAGTGTAGACACACACTCACAGAAATGTGTTCTGAAAGCTGCTCTGATGATTTTGTCAAAAAAATTTTCACAACTTAAAAGCTACATGACCGTTCTCATCGCAGTTAGTAATGTTGCTGTTCTTGAAGCAAATGAACTTACAGTGTGGCACACATCGGGTGATCATTATGCTGATCTTTCACCACTTATTTAGCCCTTGGCTTGACTTTGCTTTTCTACAGGCAGGAGTGCTTTAGAGCAGGGGTGGGGAACGTTGATCCTGGAGGGCCGGTGTCTCTGCAGAGTTTAGCTTTAACCATAATCAAACACACCTGAACCAGCTAATCAAGGTCTTCAGGATGCAGTTAGGTATTTCATTTTATTTTTTCAGATTTTTTTTAGGGTTGGAGCTAAACTCTGCAGGAGAGTGGCCCTCCAGGATCAACGTTCCCAACCCCTGCTTTAGAGCTTGTGTCAAGGCATGTTGTTGTCACAATCAGATTGGGCTGGGCTCTGTATGCAAATGCACGCTGCCCCCGGCTCCTGGACAGAACCTCGTCTGCAGTGGCATATACATTGCCTTGAGTTGATGATATGTAGTACTTACAGACAAGTGGGTACAAACAGGCACATCCTTACAGTATCCATTTATGGTAACTAATAAGACACATTACTGTACATACAAAATAGTGCACTTTATTTTACAGTCTTATTCCCATATACTTACACCAGTACTTAGTAACTATATGGGAATAGGACTGTAAAATAAAGTGCACTATTTTACGTAAGCATTACACAGGAATTACAGGTTCTTCAAACTTTGTAATCACTGTTGTGGAGAGCAATTTAACATTAACACACACTTGTTTGTAAGTACTACATATTTACCACCTGTATACCAAGTACAGTATGTGTTTTGTTTGTTACCACATAACACATTTTTTCATAGGTGCTACATATTTACCATGTACATATCATTAGTATGTACAGTAATGTCTTATTAGTTACCATATACGGATACTGTAAGGACGTGCCTGTTTGTAACCCCCTTGTCCGTAAGTACTACATATTTACCATGTATACACATTAGTAAGTACAGTAAAGTATCTAATTATTTACCATGTACGGGCACCTCCTGTAAGTGACCGTTCTTACCCACACTTATCTGTATGTACAAACTAATTACCATGCATGTACGACTGTTAAGTACAGCCGTGTTTCTTACTTGTTACCATGTCCATACACTTCAGGTAAGTACCTTGTGTTACCATTCATTTGCCTGTAGGTACAATATATTTACCATGTATGTACCAGGGAAGTACACGTACTGTAAAATAAAGTGCTACCATTTTTTTTCTTGTGAAAATAATTTCCTCATGCCTTAAAATAGTTTGAATGTAACTCTACACCTTGCCTCATTTACTATATGTGGATCTATGAATATGCAAATTATCCCTTCCTACACTGTCACACTAGCCAGGGCCTCCTGATCCATGAATAATGACTGATAAAACTGTTTTTACTAGCGGACAACTACAGTGGAGACTGTAACAGTCGTTAATAAATCCGTATAAATAATTCTGTAATAACTACAACTTTTTTTCACTGATGAATGTTCATTGTTCATATTTTGTTGTTTACAGAAATGTTCTGTATTCATGCTCTTTTCCATTGATTCTAAATAACCCCCAAAATGCAACACTATTCACAGTATATTGTGGCGCATAGAAAATGGCAAATATTTCCAATAATGGATTTTTTTTTGCAGTATAGTACCATTTTAATGGAAAACAGTGTTATAGTCAATTTTACAGCATGGGGTTAACATGTATTTGTCTCATTTCATTTTATTTTTTTCCCCCCACTGTAGACCTGATGCCACTGAAAGAAGAGAGTCAAGAACTGAATGAAATGAAAGAAGATTATCATGATTTCATAACTGGGAAAAAATCCACAAAGAACGAAAAGACTTCCTCACAAAAAAGAGCCCAGAAGAAATCTTACAGGTTCTGCACCTGCCATCATTGTGGAAAGAGTTTCAGTCAAAAACAAAACCTTAAAATCCACCTGAGAATTCACACTGGAGAGAAACCTTACACCTGCCAACGATGTGGAAAGAGTTTCAGTCAAAAAGGGAACCTTAAAAGCCACATGAGAATTCACACTGGAGAGAAGCGTTTCACCTGCCAACAGTGTGGAAACAGTTTCACTCAAAAAGGGAACCTTAAAAAACACATGGGTATACACACCGGAGAGAAGCCTTTCGCATGTGATCAGTGTGGAAAGAGTTTTACACATAAAGACATCCTTAATTCCCACATGAGGATTCACTCAAGAGAGGATTGTTTTAAATGTCAGCAGTGTGGAAGAAGTTTCGCTCATAAAGTAAGCTTCAAGACTCACATGAGAGTTCACACTGGAGAGGAGCCTTACACATGCTCTCAGTGTGGAAAGAGTTTCAGATATAAACTATCCCTTGATTCCCACATGAGAATTCATACAGGAGAAAACCCTTACACCTGCAAATTGTGTGGGAAGAGCTTCTCACGAAAAGGATCTCTTAAGACTCACATGGACATTCACACCGGAGAGAAGCCATTCACATGTGATCAGTGTGGAAAGTGTTTCAGACGTAAAGTAACCCTTAATGAACACGTGAAGATTCACTTTAGGAGATAACAGCTTTAGATGTCACCAAAAAATTACAAATATGTAAATGGATAGGGAAGTGGTGTGTGGCCAAGTAAGGTGACCCATACTCGGAATTTGTGCTCTGCATTTAACCCATCCAAGTGCATGCACACAGTAGTGAACATACACCCGGAGCAGTGGGCAGCCAATGCTGCGGCGCCCGGGGAGTAGTTGGGGGTTCGGTGCCTTGCTCAAGGGTCTCACCTCAGTCGTGGTATTGAAGGTGGAGAGAGTGCTGGTTATTCACTCCTCCCACCTACAATCCCTGCTGGACCTGAGACTCGAACCCACGACCTTCGGGTTACAAGTTCAACTCTCTATCCATTAGGCCATGACTGCCCCCCCCAAAAAAACTTTTTTTTTTAAATTTTTTTTTTTTCCTCTGCGTTTAACCCATCCTAAGTGCACACGCACCCGGAGCAGTGGGCAGCCATGTTGTGGCGCCTGGGGAGCAGTTGGGGGTTCGGTACCTTGCTCAAGGGCACCTCAGTCGTAGTATTGAGGGTGGAGAGAGCGCTGTACATTCACTCCCCCCACCTACAATTCCTGCCGGACCTGAGACTCGAACCCACGACCTCTGGGTTATGAGTCTGACTCTCTAACCATTAGGCCACGACTTCCCCTGTGGGAACTAAATCAACTTTTTCTTAATGGAAGGTAAGCAGATTTCCCTCTACAGGCGGCTACGTAGTTTATAAATTCTACCTATGAGCTATGCAAAGAATGTATGAACAGAGTCGCCTGATCTAAGTATTAACCCTTTAGGTGCCAGGGTTTTTTGGAAAAAATGCTGGATTTTGACATCAAGATTTCAAAAGCTTGTGGCTTGAAAGGGCTTAAAGATAGCGATCTACTGTAAATTAGAAAAATGTTGGGCATGACCGAACGTTTATGTGGGGTGTAAATATACTCATCTAATTTGGATATTATGATGTCATCAGGGGCGGCCGTCTTGAATTTCATAAAATAGTAGATATTGAATTGATGTTAGAACTTATTTGCATGTTTTGTTTGTTTTGTCTTTTTATCCTCATTCCAGATGATCAGAAAAGAGGAAACCAACAATAAAACAGGAGAAAGTACTAAATTATTACTATATTGCTATACTATATAGTAGTAAAACAGATGTGAACAGTAGCCTACTTTTTGATCAGTTCATCAGTAATATTCAGGAAAAAAATATATATGGAGTGGATGTATAAACTTATTTGCATGTTTTTTTTTTTGTTTTTTTTTTGTCTTTTTATCCTCATTCCAAATCATCAGAAAAAGAGGAAATCAATAGTAAAACTATTAGTAACTATAGTAAATTATTACTATATTACTTTGCCATAGTAAAATGCATGTGCCTATTTTTTGATCAGTTGACCAGCTGTCTGCCCAATCAGGTATCTAGGTGACACAGTTTATAGTTTTTGAGAGTATGGTACCTCTCGTTGCATGGCACAGCGCACAGACCTATCCCACACTGACTGCATCTGTATTTTGTCTGCCGGCGGCCCTTAGAGAGTGCGTGATCAGAACAAACGACGCAATCTGGCCGATCATCAGCAACGCGGAGCCAGTGCCGCTCAGTGCAAGTGACAAGTTCTTGTCACTTGCACTTATCTCTGCCCCCCGCCCAACCAACCGAAGGTCTTTCTGGTTTTTTGCTTTCCCTCTTGGAATAGCCCTCAAGCTAAGCAGTAATAATGTTCTCGACGAAGGCCTTCAGTGGCTTGTGCGGACCAGGAGCACACTTGGAGTAGATTACATGGGAGTTCACCACACTGATGCTCAGAATCGCATTGAAGATGCGATTGTACCATTTCCTTGAACGGTGTGGAAAGAGGTAGGTTTTCATCCTCTGATCAGCGGTGTCTACTCCTCCCATGAAGGTGTTGTACCTGTCAATGCACACAGGTCTGTTTATCTCACGAAAACCAGTGTCGCTCTGCTTTGACCTGATATGTTTCCGAACACGAGTTCCCATGAAGAGACGAGAGCATAGTGAGACGCTTTGTGTCATGCCATGCACAAGCTAACAGTTTGCCATGTCTCATGAACACTGGGTCATCTCCTTTGCTCAAAGGCAACTCAGTTTGTCTCAGGCACCTAGGCATACCACGCCTTTTGCAGTTCACTGTCCCACACATACCAGTGTCATTATGTGCCAGCTCGTTTGCTATGGCTGGTGATGTGTAGTATGTACACCATGTACACCTCATGCCCTTTCCCTGTGTATTGGGCCATCAGCTGACGAACGATTAGAATTAGCATCAGCATTTTGCCAGTGTACATGGACCACTGCAAAACATAACCTGAGCTGGCCTCACTCAACACAAACACCTTGTAGCCATATTTGTCAGGTTTTTTAGGGTTGTATTGTTTCAAGGTGGATTTTCCCTTGAATGCTAAGGTAATTTCATCCAGAGAAAGCTCCTTGAGTGGACCATAAACGGCTGAGAAATGAGGAAATATCAATTACTGGACGCACCATTGCGCGGCAAAGATGTCTCCTGTGAGGATGTGTTGCAAATGCGAATAACATTTGCAACACATCCTCACAGTACAACTTTTTATGAGCCATTTGGGGTTTTTTATTTTTTTTTTATATTTTTTTTTCCCTCACAAATCTCACAATTTACTCAGACGCTATGACCTGAACTGCTTCCACATCAAAGACACAAAAGCTCACTTGCTCTGCTATTTCCTCGAAGACTTTGAATAGGAACATGATGTCATTTTGGTCTAGAATCGAAGTACTACATGTCTGCCATCTAGTGGTAGGGAATACAAATGAAATATTACACCATATTAGGATCTACAGCCTATTTTATTAAGTATGATGTCTTGTCGCAATTTTGCGACTTTGACGCTTAGAAGGTTAACAATAAACACCCTTTCAAAAAAGAAAACCAAGAAATAAGACCCATACTTTCATTGCCTCTCTCTACAGACTCTCAAATATTTGCATTCCCCAGGATACAGAAACCCTTTTAGGGTTAAGAATCATGTAATAACTACACTTTCAAAAAAAAATGAGCTGATTGCCCTGCATTATTCTCCACATATAGTCCGATCTGAACCCTAAACACGTTTTGTCAAAAAAGCCGGTATTGTCCACTTCCAAGGCATCACAAGTTCACGTTTTGCTGCAGAAACCGACAAGTGCCCTTGTTGTTTTTGAACAGAAGCCGATAAGTCCATTTTAGCGAATCGGCGCACTGTATTCAGGTCAGGTGACAAGGCTACTTTCACTTTGAAAAGACGTGCTAGCTGAGAGGAGTTTCGTCAAAGCTGACTAAAAGTGATCGAGGATGGATAATTTCGACGAACTTGATGAACCTGTGATATCTTCTTCAGGGAGTAAAAGGAAAATAAAAGCTTAAACGTTTTCATGCAAACTTGCAAAGGCAGCATGTTACAATGGTGAGGGAAAAGCTCCGTGTATTGCATGTAATCACAACCATACAGTCTATGATCACAACAACAACAACAACCTTTGTCAGGCATCTACATTGTCATGTGGGGAGATTACAAAGATTAAACGAGTGTTTTTTTTAAACTCTAAAACATGAAATGTGGAGTTATCTGCTTTTGCCAAAAAACGACTGTTTGCAGTTATCTGCTTTTGCTATAAAACAATCTTTTAGTATGTAAAAAAACATACTTTCAATGAACTTTAATTTTGAAAATTCTGTATTTGTTTACGTTATTATTACTTAGTCAAAACAACCCAACTGCAGTTTGATTGATTTTTCTTGGAATGCGCAATAAAAAATGTGATTTCTGGAAAAAAAAAAGAAAAGAAAAAAGGGAGTTCTCAGTTTTTGCAAATGAAATCTTCATGTGTGCAGCAGCAGTATTTCTTACATGCTCACAGCAGCACACAGTATTGGCAGTAGCAAGTATCGGTACTTACTCAGCTGCAGCAGCAGCAGCGTAGCAGATGCATTCCGCCAAGACCAAACACATTAACAATGTCATGTACATTACCATGCCAATCCCTCCGAGAGTTTTCATGACAGAACTGATTATTTGACAAAAGCAGCTCTGGTTCAGGTGTGAAAAAGCAGCTGAGGTAAGTTAGCTTGATTGTTTTTTGTAGCATATAGGAGTTGGCAACAGTTAATACAATATATATTATAAGCAGAGTTGGGTATAATGCGTTACTGTATTCTAATTACTTTTCCTGGTAATGCTGTAATGTAATGCGTTTCATTTTAAGTTTATGTAATAAAATTTCGTTACTTAAGTTACAAATGCAGTATTAAAAATATGATAATAAATCATGTTTTGAGCGTCAGTATGCCGTTTAATAAATCGAAGAAGATTGCGAGCTAATGCAGACGAGTCCTACAACATTTAGATGCAATGAAAGGTTTGAATCTTTCTTTGTTTATAGAGGTGATGTGGACATTTACATATTTGCCATCTCAAGCCTGGTTTCGCATGGATGATTATCTTAGTGCATGATGTGCGTTGGCGTGATCACATTATATGTGAGCTCAGACGGGAAAGACTGTACCTCACGTTGGTTTCATACGGATTATTTTATCAAAGAATATTTGTTTTTGAAAATGACTTCATTTAAAAATAGACACTTCAAGCTTTCTTTAGATATATTTTTCATGTGTTCATTTTAGAGACTCGTTTCAGGAAAATATTCGCAGAGACTAAGAATGCAGAAAGCGCACCTTACTTGTTTTCTTTATTTTACAAAACCAAAAGAAAAAATTGTTGCAATTGCGAGTTTATACAAATAATACTTATCTAATTTTTCAGTCAATATTTAAAGAACTATGAGTTTCAATTTGTAGTGTATTTTTTGGGTTTAATAACTTGAAAAGTAATTAGTATTCTGATTACTTTTTAAATACTGTAACCAATTCTCAGTAATGTAATCAAATTGCAATTTTAAACAAGTAATTTGTAATTTGTAGTGGATTATTTTTTTTGAGTAACTTGCCCAACACTGATCATAAGTTGTAGCTGTACTTTAAATTCAACAAATCGTTTTTGCTTTACCACTTTTACATAGTTTCATCCACTCATAGTAACACTGTAACTATCAGAAATAAATCAAATGTTGTATATAATCTGACAATTTCTTTTTTCTTTGTCATAAGTTTTATTGAAAGACAGATTTTGAAGATGGATTTGCAATCTTGCATATTTTGTCTCTATTACATGTACAAATAATACAATCAAAATTAGAAAAGAGAGAGAAAAAAACAAAAGACAAACAAACAAAAAGCCCACATCACAAACCATCCCTTACAAGACCTGTTTACATTCAATTGTAAAGTATGATGAAAAAAAATATTAAGACATTACTGGTTACTGGTTACTGCATGATGATTGAAATTGTGCAAATGGCCTAAGCTACTACCTAAATGAACTGGGAAAATTATGTAATTATGTTTTCTAAAACATCATAGATGGGATGGTCCTGAGAGCACTGTACGAGCTTGCAGCGCCACCTGCAGGACAGTTAAACGTGTTCAAATGATTCAAAGCGCTAAATGGGAGTATAATCGGTACTGAAACTTCTTACTCGACCCGGTGACTTTTTATTAATTTTTCACTGTTAGTGCTAGCTGCACTGCGCTTGGTTCGAGCCTCTTTAATCTGCTTTTGGGAATGCAACATTCGTCATTAGAAACGTTTATAAATCTGTTGTTGTTAACAAAGAGTAGTTTCAATGTCAGATAATCCTTCAGAAATCATTCTAATATGCTCATTTGCTGCTCAAGAAACATTTCTCATTATTATCGATGTTAAAAACTGTTTTGCTGCTTAATGTTTTTGTGGAAATAATGATACCACTCAAACATTTGTATAAGATTTGAAAAAATCTTTTAATTTTTATTTAATATGTGAAAAAATTAAATAAAGCAGAGCTGTGGTAATAACATCTTGTGTCGGTAAGGACACAATGTTAAAGTCTGTGTAAAGTGATATTAAAATATGTGTTCTGAGTTTGTCACACAACAGAAAAATGTATTAACCACCCAGCCAAATTTGAATGATTAAAAAAACCGCCAAGTAACTAAAATAAGTTATCAAAATCTTTGAAAAATAAGCAGGACTCTGCTCTCAAACGCTGGGGGCGTGTCCGCTGTCGGCGCTGAAACCACGCCCACCTGCGGGAAAGCGGCCGTCTCTCTCAACTGTCAAATACGCTACAACCTGAATGGATGCTACTGATACTACCTGTAGTAGCTTAATTGGATTTATACAGCCATACATGTTTGAGCGTGCAAGTTCGTTATTTAATTGTAGATGCGCGGTAAGCGCACTCAACGCGCGTCAGCACTGCAGTGAGTTGAAACCTTCTTGCAGTCAAGGCGAGCGCGTTGGTGAAAAACTGTTTAACGGTTTAACTCCACAATTTAGTACTACATAGTTCAGAGTCTTTGTGATGTGTTTTAGCAATACATTTCTAACATTTGTAATGTGTTTAGAAACAATTCTCAGAATTCTCTTTACGACTTTAAAAGTGCAGTTAAATCAAAAACAGGCTACTGTACAGAACAACAGTAAATTAAACGGAAATCAGAAGATATTACATGTGTAAAAGATAGTAGTTTTTCAGTAAAGAACTCAAACTCTTTTTCATGTTTAAAAAAAATATTATCTCCTAAAGTTAATGTGTTTGTTGCAACAAACTGATTTGAGGCATGCAATACTTTGTGTTTTGCCCTCTGATTTCTTTTATTTATCCTCCACTGCCTTTTCAGATTTTTTCCCTCTTTTTGTCAGCTGGGAGACACTCTTTATCTGCCCATTTTCCTTTCTCTTTTCGTAACGTTCTGTTTCCTTCTGTAGATACTCTGCATACCTCTTTGGGTCTTTTCTCATTTCCTCTCTGCATTTCTTTGATCTTGAATTTGGTCTCATCTAGGGTTACAAAATGTCATGTTTAAATATAATTTACGACAGACTGAAAATTTGTAATTTAATATACAGTAAACCTTTAACTTGTCTCTACCGCAACACAAGGTCTTTACCGCAACACCTAAATTTGCTGCGGTAAAGACATGTTGCGGAAATGACATTTTTGCTAATATTGCAGCTAACTGGCAGCTATCAAGATCTGCTACATTAGTTTTGAGTCTTAGCATCTTAATATACATGAATTAAACTGTAATACACATTTATTTTTAAAATGTAGTTCAAAGTATAGAATTACTAAGCTGTATGGTAAGGACATACGATAAATACTGACACAGAAAAGATGATATTTACCTTATATTTTCGGGATCTTGTGAGTGAGGTAGTGAGGTGGCCCAATCTGTCAGCAATGTGCTCACGTGCTAATTTTCTGTTTCCATAGAAACTAGACTTGTTTGTCTTTGATAAAATGTCATAATAAAAGCCTTTTTTCATTGTTGCGGTAAGGACTCAAAAGTGTGGGACAGGCACATTTAGTTGAAAAAATCAAAAATGATCAGTAAATAATTAAGATGCTGTAAATTAATGTCTATTAAACAATTCCATTTGAATGCCATTGTAATTCAATTAGCTTATTTTACGTGTTTCAACATTGTGACCAGAGTTGTGGGACATGAACAAAAATGGTGTTTGGACTTATAAATGCTTCATAATTTTATATTAAATCACGTTAATCATTAATTATATTTTTTGTCAAGGTGTGTAATGACACTGTGAATATATTTATAAAGCATCATATGACAAATTTGAACATAAATATAAAAATTCACTGCTGGGACTTAAAAGTGCCCGTAGTTGAAGAAACACCCTAATATATTTGATAAATGCAAACAAATGCTGTTCATTAAACTTTATATTTATCAAAAAATCCTGAAAAATAAAGTGTATCACCATTTGCACACAAAATATAAAGCCGCAAAATTGTTTTTAACACTGATAATAATCAGAAATTTTTCTTGAGAGTCAAATAAATTGTAATGATTTCTAAAAGATCATTCGACACTGAAAACTGGAGTAATGAAAATTCTGCTTTGCATCACAGGAATAACATTACATTTTATAATATATTAAAATTGAAAACTTTTAAATTTGTAGTAATATTTCACAATATTGACATTATAGTGCACTATCCAAACTTATATTTTTATAATTCATGCACGAAAACATTTTGTAACATGACATTTATGTACCATTTCCATGGTAATGCAATGTCTGATTTTAAAATGGGTTTCAAAGCATGAATTTTGAGATTTTAAGTGTTCAATTGATGATATATAATTTCTTATGATTTCTAAAGCGTGATCGGGAAAAAGGCAACTAAGAAGACGGTCTGTGACAAAGGTCAGAACTCCTGTTATGATGTAGATTTTTCAGGTGCACTCTTGTCATAAATTAATCTAATAATTTTCCTACATAGATATTTTAACACTTTTTTTGTTAAAAAATTATTTAGGAGTCTTAGACCTTTCCAACGATATATAGTTTGTCATGATTAGATCAGGATTTAATTGTAATATAGTGAAGTAAACTTAGGTGTCCCACAGAGGGGACGGGTGACAGTTAAGAGGTTAAAGGAAAACTCAAACACACGAAAAAAAAACATACAGCGATACAAAAACTATACATCAAAAGAAGAACCAAAACGACTCAAAAAAAAAAAAAAACATGCACCGAGTGCACCCCATGGACATAAACTGCAGTTTGGGAAAGGCGATACATGCACACAGTAGCGCCCCAAAGGGGACAGACAAAGTCCATGCAGCAATTTCAAATGGATCATCCGATGATCTGGGCTCTTCGAGGGTGATGTGATTGTCTCCAAAATCCGATCAGAAAACAAAGTTAGTAAGTCACCACTGATATCGTTAGACCAGATAGTTGTTATGGAGAGTGGTCTGCATGATTGACAAACTGCGGTTTGGAGTGATCCGTTGAAGCTCTTGAGTAAACTCGATGCATACGTTCGATCTCGATATCTCTGCCCGCAAGTGATAGGATCCAGATCGGCAGTGACTGTTTCAGAAAGCCAATCAGACCATTCCTCTCGGCCCGTTCAGGTAGTCCCAGTAGGCGGAGATTACTGCGTCTGCTGTGGTCTTGTTGGTCGAGGGCATCCAGACGGCCAGTGTGTTCGCCGATCACTTTTTTCTGCTCTCTCTTTTCCCAATTAATAGTCATGTGAGAGGCGAATTCGGTGCACATTGCTGCTAATTCAGCTTTCAAAATGTCCTCAAATCACTTTATAGTGATCGCCATATTGTCTTCCATCTCGGCTCGCCCCGCTGCGGCTGTTGGTTTTGTTTTCTTCTTAATTGGCACGGATGATGGTGAAAGATAAGTGAGTTTCCACTGTGTGACATCTCCAAACCAATGACCAACGAAAAAACTACCCCAAATGCAAGAAAACTAGATGAAAAACAGTAAAAGACGGGTTATTTACACGGAGCTCAGCTAATGTGTGTCTTGGCTCATGAAAGCATCACGTGATCCCCCCCAATTTAACAACTTTCTCAGGTCCTTCCTTGGAAGACATGGCTGACCAGTACATATGGTTTTTTTTATACCTGGCAACCACTTGCGCAGCACCTGGCACTCTTTGTTTCTGGACAGTTTCTCCAATTTTTTCGGTAGCCCTGGAAATACAAAAAGTTATAATTCAAACAAAATGAGAATCTGAAAAAAACAAACTTTTGCATAATACCTTTAAATAAAATAATCATGTATGTACAATACTATTTCCAACTAATGTGTACAATTTTGAAATATCTATAAATGAGAAGTTTAGACTTCCATTTAGCCTTCTCAAGGTGCCAAACATCATAGTGCTGTTTTATAACTCTCCCTCAGATACTTCTGCACCTGTGTGTGGCGATCAGTCACAATGTATTCCACATGTAACTGTACTCTAGTAGATCCAGACCTCTTCTGAGTCCTTCCTTCTCAATGTGCTTCTGGTGAGTGTGCTTGTAGAGTAGGGCACTGATGATCTAACTAAAGTGGTAATATTTTTTATTCAGCTTGAGAAGGAGCTGATTCTCAAAGTTTTTTGAGTCCATTCTTGCCCTCCCGGGACTGAAAATAAGCCCTGCTGTGCTGAAAAGACGTTCACAAGCTGCAGAAGCGGGTAAAGCAGTGTTGACCTTCAAAGACAATTTACAGACTGCTGGGAAGGACTTGAGAATTTCTTTGTCATCAGCTTTGCAGGCAAGGTAGCCATCTAACTGCTTGATACTTTCCTGACCATGAGTAGGCTTCGTGGTTGCAAAGAAGTCCTCTTCCTCAGAGGCACTGGCAATGTTTTAAATTTCAGGACAAGGATTGTAGTTGCAATAAACTCTGGCTCTACCAGCATGTTTCCAAAGCCCTGCTGCAGGCCTCCTTGGATGGCATCCACCAGAGGTTTGCAGTACCTGGAGGTAATGCGAATTCAGTCCAGTTTTGAGATGAGGAGTGTCAAAGTAGGCAGAAGCCATCCCATCTGAACATTGATTTCAGCCTGAAGAATGTTGAGGGCTTTGGCTAAGGGGCTCATGGTTCTGGCATACTCTTCCAGAAAGGCAATTTCAGTTGGACTCAACCTATCACACATTCAGACAACAACAATTAATCATTTCATGTCATTACACTTTTAAGTGTGTGTGTGCACGAGTGTGTGTGTGTGTGTGTGTGTGAGTGAGAGAGAGAGAGAGAGGGAAGTGTCATTTTACTGTATCTACTGTTTTACTGTTTCCCTGTATCTACTTCTATCAGATCCTTGAGTAGTTAAGCTACTACTCAAAGTAATGTGTTTAAAAAAAAGTTTTACTATTAATATTACATTCCTGGAACATGAATTTAAAGGAATTATAAAAAAACAGCACTTACATTGGCAACTTGAGTGAAGTGCAGACAGTTCTGATAGCCCCATCTCCCTGATCTTTAATGATTCGAAGCACTCCCCTCAGCGGTGAGAAATAAGGAATTCCACCTTGTTGTGTTGGGGCGGATCAGCTGAATTTTGCACACGTCTTCTATAATCTCTGCTGCAGCCGCAGATCTGCCACACTTATTCTATAGTGCACGGCACTTTGCAAATGCTGACCTGGACAGCTTCTTGTAGGCTTCAATTGAACAGGCTTTGGCTGCATCCACTGTGGAAACCAAGTTTAATAAGTGGCAGGCACAACAATGATGCTTTGGAAGTTGGAATTGTAAGCCATCATCCTCATCTAAAACAGCTATGACCTCTACAAAGTCCACCTCAACACCATCCACATCCTCATCTCCATCACACATCACATCACTTATCTCATCTTCAGTCTCATCTGAAGCAGAGTTGTTGTTCTCATCTTGCTCTCCGTATATACGAAATGTCTTTACTACGGACAACGGGTCAAATTTTTTAGTTCGAACAACCTTGTTCTGTATTCCAAATTCAGAATGTATGTCATTTAGAGTGCAAGCCAAAACATCAAAAGTGTGTGGGCCTTTGAGCTGCCTGCATGCTAGTGCTACTGAGCACCTCTCCAGGCTCTTAGGATCAACCCAGTGGGCAGTGTGACGAGTCGGCTGCCTCCCCCCTTTCATATCATCACCACCCCGTCCCTTATTCGCCGCCCTTCACCAGGCTCCCGACGGGAGTGGGCGTGTGAGAGGAGGGGCGCTAAAACTAGTCCGGTCTGGCGGCGTGTGATGAGGCGCACCTGAGTTGAATAGGTCTTCATCACCGCCGCCGTTTATATGCCGAGAGCGCCTCTCCTCGAGAGACCGGTCTCTTCCCCGTGCATGCACACTGGTGTCCTCGTGGGTCCAGGA
>JAFVLL020029901.1:0-15000 GCA_021397915.2 Tor tambroides
AAACTTAAATTCCTGTAGAGCTGCTTTGCAACGATTTGTATCGTAAAAAGCGCTATACAAATAAACTTGAATTGAATTGAATTGAATTGAATTAGCGCGCTACGAAGTCTCTAAAGGTATGCCTTCACTAAAGGTGCACCTGTTCTAGGTGTGTTCCCTGAACTATACCTCAGGAGGCTGCTTCAGGTGTTCCTCCTTACGAGCGAGGTCACCAGCTGCGGTCCACGGCGCTGGTGCTGAACTGGTTCATATCAACGGCTCGAGAATAGATTATTCACTCCATGCACGGCTGCTTCAGTGCGTTATGAGAGAAAGCGGTGTTCTTTATAAAAGAAGTGATTTTAAATAAAGAACGCAACAAACTTGTGTTTAAGTTTTACTTTCGCTTTGCAACATACATCACACCAGAGAAGAAAACCAAGAAAGACAAATATATTAAATAAAATATATTCCATCACACCACATAAAATACTAGCGGGAAAAACCTACATGGGACACTGCTTAATAATTTGACAACTTTAGTTTTAACAAAAGAAGAAGAAAAAAATCATGGGCCTACGGAAAACAAACAAACAAAAAAAAACATTCTGGTGAGAGTGCTTTCCAACAAGAAGCAGAAATAGTTGAAATTTCATTTATCAGGACTCATGGGATCTTATAAAAAATCATCCAAATTGCAAACTAAATCTAACCCTGATATTTTATATAATTTGGAAATGAGTGCGAGAACCGGCAACCTCACGCCCAAACGTATCATGCGTCTCACTAACTGGACGTCTTCACTGGCCTTTTTAAGGGTCGACTATATTATCAAATATATTGTCCACAGTGTCTTAATTTACTCTACAACCAGGGCTGATTGCCCAGCAGCTGCATCACTTCACTGATATACATCACTCATTCACTAATCACACAACACAACAGAATCAACAGCTTCTACGACAGAGAAGATAGAAAGAAAGAAAGAGAGAAAGAAAGAAAGAAAGAAAGAGAGAAAGAAAGAGAGAAAGAAAGAAAGAAAGAGAGAAAGAAAGAAAGAGAGAAAGAAAGAAAGAAAGAAAGAAAGAGAGAAAGAGAGAAAGAAAGAAAGAAAGAAAGAAAGAAAGAAAGAAAGAAAGAAAGAGAGAAAGAAAGAAAGAAAGAAAGAAAGAAAGAAAGAAAGAAAGAAAGGTGAGAGCTGCCAGCAGCTGAATTTGAGTTTGTCTTGACAAAATCGGACCAACAAGATCTAAAAGATCCAAAAGATCTTTGCTGCCGTGGCCAAGATTATAATTATTAGTAATTATTATTTTTTTTTTTGAATAGCATATTTTGACAATTTTAGTGCACACATACACTAAATGGTTCCGTGGACAGTCGTGTCTTTGATTTACAAACCATTAATAATATAATAAAATAGCTAACAACCATTAACGATAGTTTAATTATTTGCATGAAAACATTTGAGTTAGCCTAATTGAGCACTGGGTGTATGAAAACTTCAGATTTATATTCATACAGACTGAGATGTGATGAACTGTGAACAGCGATAAGGTACAGCTAAGAGTGGTCTGGAGAAACCTTACGAAAGAATGACTTACAGAAGGTATACTTAACTAAGAACGTTTCGGGAAACACGTACTAACAATAAGGTACAGCTTAAGGTACAACTTAAGAATGACGTAGCGTTAAGAAGGTTTCGGGAAACGCAGCCCTGTATTGTATAAACTGCTATCTTTTTCTTTACTGGACATTGTCATTTTCTGGATGCCTGATTCTACTTCATAATTCACAGTTTTATTGTGAGCTTTGTTTCAGTAAAATTAAATTAAATTAAATTAACCCTAACCCTATAAACAAAATAAAATAAAATAATAAAAAATAATAATATTAACCCTAACCCTATAAATAAAAAAAATTAAATAAATAAAAAATAAAAAATAAAAAAATACAAATAAAATAAAATAAATCTAAATAAATTAAAATAAATCTAAATTAAATTAAATTAAAAATAAAATAAAATAAAATAAAATAAAAATAAAATAGTGGTCTATTGGCCTGATGGTCTGGACTCAGTCAGTCCCTGAGTGTGAGTCTTTAACTGTGTCCCTCATGAACCCCGAGCTGAAGTGCATCAGTGATGTGTGTGGCTCTGGTGTGCAGGTTTGCTCTGGCTGTGAGGAGACTCGGATACTCGAGGGTAGGTTGTGTGTCCTCTATCTCTTGTAGAAGCTCTCGTGCATGAGCGCTCTGAGCCGCAGCCACTCGCTCAGTCTCTGGACGGGGCTCTTGTCTCGTGAGAGCTCGCTGACGGCTCTCTGGAGCTTCTCCTGGTTTCTCTGGAGATACTGAAGACCCTCGGCCTGCATCTGCTCCAGCTTCTCCTGTCGGCTCTCGTCCAGAGCCACTTCTTCGCTCATGTACGGGTTAAAGCGGAAGTACGTGTTCGGCGGGAGCAGAGCGTCCAGCATAGTGTGCACTTCTGAAACACAAACACAGAGACGGAGACTCACTGTCTGATTCATCTGATCGAATCTGTTTACTCTGGGCTCGACAGAGCTGCATTTACTGCAACAGCATCGCATGTTATACTCCTCTTTTACTCCATTTAAATTGCTAGATTAAATCATTTGAAAATAACAAACAGAGATTCATTCTGCTTGTGTTTCATGAATGAGGCTCAGTGAATCACATCATTATATAACGAATCACTGTAAATAAAATCATAATTTCAGCAGCTGTGAGTCTCGCACCGGGAGGAAGGGAATTAATCTGGATTTATAAATGATTACAGCAGGTTTAATCTCAGATGGAGCAAAGGCTTCTGGGTAACACAGGTTCTTCCGTCACGAGCGCTGCATTACTGAGAGACTCTGCTCGTGGATGTGTTTGTGCTCTCATACCAGGACAAATTATCATTAACAAAACTAAAAGATGCCAAGGTGACTTTTCTCATTTTCACTGTTAATTGACTTCCTAAACTAAGTTGCTGGTTTACTTCATTTGCATTGCTTAATTAACTTAACTCAGTAATGTAGCTGCTTATTTACTCTATTTGCAGTGATAGATTAACTTACTGGACTAAATGAAGGGAACGAAGGAAATAAAGGGGAGCACACATCTGTTTATCTCATCTGATTCCATTCGAAGTTGTGAATTTAATTTGTTTTAAAAATTAGAATATTACATAAAAAATGAATGGAAAATATGTGGATGGAAAGACAGATAGCAAAACTAAACCATAAAAAACATTCATTATTTAAAAAAAAAAAAAGTAAATTGAAATAAAATAAAACAAAAAATTTAAATATACTAAAAAATGTGTTATGACATTTCTCATTTTTGTTTAGTTTAAGTACTAAAACAACTAAAACTAAAAACAAAAACTTAATAAAGACATATTCAACAACAAAAAAAATCAAAAACTAACGAAAATTGTCAAAAAAAATAAAATAAAAATAATTTTTAAAAAATCAAAAAACAAAACTTTTTTATTAAGATGTATTTTTGGCCTTCTGCCTTTGTTTTGATAGGACAGTAATTACTGACTGGAAGCAAAGTGTGCGAGAGAAAGAGGGACTGGGATCGGGATTCAAACTCAGAACGCCTGTAGCACAGCAAAAAAGACTCAAACTTGAAGTAAAGTGCACATGTAAGCAGCCTAACAGAGAGCGAGGAGTGTGTGCCTGACCCTCGGTGGCGGTGGCGCTGCTGATCACGTGGCTGAGTTTGGTCTTCAGGCTGGTGTAGGAGACGCTGGTTCTTCCGCTCGTCTGGAAGCGTCCCGTGCCCAGAGACACCACGCACTGCAGCGGGACGTCCGGCCACAGACACTGACACTCGTGGATGGCCAGAGCCGTGGGGTTATTGATCAGCATCCCGCCGTCCTTAAGACACACACACAGAAGCAGAGCATGAATGCCGACGCAACACTTCAGTTAAACAGTGAAAGAGGAAAAATGTAGCTAAACATTTCATATTTGACACCTGTTTTATACACTCTAAAAAGTGCTGGGTTATTTTTTAACCCAAATGCTGCATTCAGCCCGTTGGGTCATTTTTAACTGGGTTGTTTTTAATATTTGTTACCCAGGTGCTGGGTAGTTATTCTGTAACTAAGTTGCTGGGTTATTTTTTCTACCCAGCCGCTGGGTTGAGCTTGTCTCTGATGAAAACCCATCAGGATTTTTGCGTCCTCTTCAGGAGAGAGCGGCTCTCAGCGCCGCTGGTTTGGTGCACTTCTTCAGTGAAATGAAGGCTTGTATACATTTATTTCATTTATAAAGTCTTTAATGTGGTGTTAATTATATTATTTTATGCAACATAAGGACGAGATGTCAGTCAGCAGCGGTCCCTTCGCATGATGGAATCGCCTTTGCCTTGCGTAACATAAATGCATTTTATTCGTTATACTACTGAGTGTAATTTAATCTGATGTGAAATCTGTTCTCTAATCTCAGTGCTGTTTGTTTATGAGCAGGTTATGCAGTCAGTCACGTTATCTCTCGGCTACGAGTGAAAGACAAGGCCGCGGTCTGAAGTTCCCAGCTCCTCAGAACAGCAGCCCTTCACCGGCTCAGGTTTCAGCAGCACAGCAGCACCAGAATTACCACTAGTTCAATAAAAAACTATTACAGAGAACGCTTCAATACACTTCAACTACAATGCTACTTTTAAATGTTACATTTTTATGTATAAAATGCTTGTTAAACTAGTTTAAATGTATGTAATATTGTAAAGGATGCTGTATTCACCCAAATAAATTCAATTTGTCTTGTATTTGGCCATGTGTTCTTGCTTAATAATAAATGTTCATCATCTTTTGATTATTGCTGTTGCCTCTAGTAATTCTCTGTGTGTTTTTTAATTTCCAGCCCATTTTAAGCCAGCATTATAATAATTTTTAAACAACAGATGACTTAAATAAAATAACCCAGCATGTGTTCTGTCCGATATTTTCCCAGCGATGGGTTGTTTTTAATCCAGCATTTTTTAGTGTAATAGAAAAATTAAACAATCAATACTGAGTTATGCATTTTTTTGGGTCAAATTTCATTTTGAGTTTCATCTGAATTTTGTTCTGAGCTGTTTCTAACATAATAACCGTATAATTAAGAGTGAATGTGTATTTTAAAATGAAAATATTGTTTGCTATTAGTTCCAATGGATTACTTTACAACACATTCTAGTTTACACTGGATTTAATTCCCTTTAAATCTTTTAATTGCAGCGACGTAAAACTACGTTTTTGTCAAATTTCAGAGTTTAGAATTTATGATTCCTGTTATTCATAACAGAATGTGATGAGACAAACATTAGCAGAGCTGTTTTCAGCATATTATTAAGAGTGAACGTGCGTATAAAAATATTATTTGCTAATAGTTTAAATGGATTCCTTTACAAAACATCCTAGATGTTGTATTGCTCTTTCTTTTTTCCTTTATTCCTTTCTTAAATCCCTTAAAGTCCATGAATTGTTTCATTAAAAATCTAAATATTTTTAAGACATGGTTTGGGCCCTGAGTTCTTCATTAGTAACTGACTGTGGGGTGAAACGGAGGATTATGAAATCTGTTGATCTGGTTGGTGATATGATATTTATTATTATTTAGTTTCCCTGAAAGACAAATATTGCAGTCCGCTCTGAGGATCTGCGTCTGATTTCTGAATAACAGCGGAGGATGATGGGCAGGGGCCTCATTAACACACAGACCAGCAGGGGCCCGAGGAGAACCGGAGCCCAGGGGCCCTTTCATCATCAAACCCCCGTCAGAGCCGCAAGCGCTGGAGAACAAATCTGAGCGCAGAAATCTTCGGACCACAACATGAAGAGCTGCTTCATCCTCTGAAGACTCAGACAAGCCTTTATCAGTCTGAATCAGGTAACACCGCAGCTACTGCAGCTCCCACAGTAAATCAGAGGAAGTGAATCTTATCTTGACGGCACTGCTGCTAGTTTCATGGCCTTATGATTTCAGCAATGTGGAAAATACGGACGGAATCACAAAATCCAGCCATAAAACAATGGAATTTACTCTAATTTAAGAGTAATCACAGAATTTGAGATCTTCAGTACAACCTGCTAAAAGAACATTTCCATTCAGCTTTACGGCTGTCAGTCACGTTAATGACGAATCACATCCGATCTTCCTCACAAACGCTCAGTATCCTCCTAAAACACAGCAGCAGCAGCTTTATAATACACCTGTCTGCTACGATCATCAGTGCACGATTACAAATCAATCAATTAGTCTTTTAAATGACTGTCCTTTTCTGCTGATGTAATCAAGGCCGTGTGGGGGGGAAATAAACATGAACCAATCACATCACAGCTCAACATTCACAACCCAATCAAACTGATGTCAGATACTTGAACAAGGGAGGAATACTAGAAGAATATATGCTGCTAACAATGTGATATTGACAAAAGACTTTATCAAGAAATATTTATTTATGCCAAACAATATTTTCTGGGATTTTGTTGATAACAGCTGTTAGCAAGCAGATGAAATCAGTATCA
Source organism: Tor tambroides (assembly GCA_021397915.2). NCBI lineage: Eukaryota > Metazoa > Chordata > Actinopteri > Cypriniformes > Cyprinidae > Tor > Tor tambroides. The sequence goes on from JAFVLL020029901.1 coordinate 6,500, forward strand.
GAAGCAGCGTTTACATGGATTTACACAGTTTTAAAATATTTTGAATATTAAAATATGAAACAACTTTAAATATGAAACTAAACCTGAAAATAGGTCTTAATGCTTGAGTCATTGATTCAACTGATTCGTTCAAATGGCTGATTCATTCTTCTTAATGAACAGATCATTGAATCATTGATTCGAATCATTGATGCTGATTCATTCAGAAAATATTTTCATTGGTGAAATGGAGCAAAAACAGACAATACTGTGTCTAAAATGTAACACAATATTAACTTCTTGTTTACCTACGCACATTTGTGCTGATATTCAGAAAAATCAGCAGTAATATAGCTTAATTGTGATATAGCTTAATGACACAGAAATACAAGACAAACTCACACCAGTGCATATATTGAATTTTGGGTCAACTGAGTTATTGGTTTCTAAACAAAAACTCTCAAAGTTGTTTTGGTTGTTTGGTTTTTGCAAAGTGAGTGACACTCGATGTCGGTTTACAATTATGATATTATCATCAACAATACATATGGCACATAACACTGATTTAATTCCCTTAATTAAATCATTTACTGAACTATCACTGAATGCACAAGATCTTGCTTCTCAAGATCTAGACTGAGGATCACAGTGTTCAGGAGGTCAAAGGTCACGCGACCTGCTAATGTCACTCTATCTTAAAGGCAACATCAAGCAGCAGAGCCAAACATGGCAGGGTCAAAGGTCAAAGAGGTCCAGAGATATAACCAGCAGTCAAAAGAGACGTCCTCAAATGAAACGAATCTTGAATCCTGGTCTGCAGCACAGTCCTGGACTCGTTTGAAAGCAGGAAGAGTCTAAGAGACTCAAAAGTGACTAACAATTCCGTATGAAACGCTAGGATTTCAGAGGCCTGGAAAATATTTGAAATCAAGAGAAAAGTTTGAGAAAAGTTCTGTTTCTGATGAAATCCGTCGGGGTTTCTCTGTTTGTATGAATGCTTTTGCATCGTTGCACTCTCCAGGAGAGTTTTCTGATCACAAACACAATAACAGTGTCTCTTTTCTGCTTCTTTCTGCTTTTTAAAGTATTACTCCTGCAATAATGAACTGATTGAAACAGATTTCATGTCGAATCTTACACTATATAGCGTTTGAAAGCTGAAAAACTTAAGATGAATTGAATAACAGGTAGAACGAGCTGGTTACAGTATGAGTTAAGAGACTACATAAATCCAAAATCACCACGAGACAAGTGTGGATGAAAAATATAACTCAAAAATGTTGTTTACAGGTAAAATGGAACCCAGTCATGAGAATATTACAAAACCACGACAGAGAGAGAAAGCAGGAACAAGCAAGAAATCAGGTAGATATTTACTGTGTGTTATTGTGCTTGTTTTGATGTTTCTGTTCTGTTTATTTTAGCTGAATTAGGCACCAGGACCTATATTTCTTCAAACATTACAATGGTCGGTCTACACTCATTAAGTCTTTTATTAGACTCAAAGCAGGGGATAAAAGGTTTCGCTATCTGCCTTCGTCAGAACCGGTAATAAAAGACTTGTCCTCGTCAGAACGAAACGTTGGTCTGTTCTATCCCCTGCTTTGAGTCTAATAAAAGACTTAATGAGCGCACACCAACCTTTGAAACATTTTATTTTATTTTCCCTTGCATTTGCTCCCCTGTTGGCACTTTTAATTTGATCCATTTGTGTATATCCACTAGAACACGCTGTTTTAATCAAACATTTTCCTGCATATGAGATTCTCACATTATTAGTTAAACAGCATCAGAGCTGCTATCTCTTGTAAATGTGTTGTGCATTAATGTTTTGATAATGCTGCATGCAAACACAATCATGTCAATAAAGTACTATAATCTGAATTTGTATTTATATGAAACGTTTCCTCAGAAAATGCATGCACAACGCTCCCTTAGTAGGCAGCTGCTCGTGTAGTGAAGACAGTGTGACTCACACTCGAACGGTCGGGGCACGAGGTCATTACGCCTCATTAACTAATTACTCTGACGGCTTCTGCTCTCTGACCTTTGACCTCTGGAGTCACAGGCCTTTAAGGAGGTTCAAGTTGTGCTGATGAGGAATGTGAGAGAGCCCTCAGGCTGCGACTGTAATATCAGCAGTGAATAATGCAGTGCTGTGGGATTGTGGGTAGCAGAAGAGCGATGCTGCTCGTCATGAGCTGCGATTAATTGTCAATTACTTCTTTAATTATGTCTAATAATAACGCAGCTCAAGCTCACAGACGAGGATCTGAAACGCTCATCTGAGAATCAGTCACATGACCACAAACGACTCTAATGAATCACTTAGACTCTTCAGAATAAAAGATGCAATTAGAACCTAAAGGTGTTTGTAGCTAATGCACAACTAACGTTTAATTCTGTAGCTCAGCAGAGAAACACTCTTCTTCTGTGGTAAACTCACTGTAGTGTGGTGTATCAAACACATTAATGGTCTTTTACACACAAACACCGAGTTATTTGACTCACTGCATCTGAGAAAATAATAATAATAATAATAATAATTTATTATTATTATTATTAACATTAATATTTTTTTTTACTTTAAAATTACAAAAAAAATCAATTAAAATATATTACTATTTTAATAATACTATTACACTGTCAAATAAAAACTATATTTAATAATAATGATAATAATAATAATAATCTTATATTATTATTATTATTATTACTACTACCCTTATTTTATTTTATTTTTTCAAAATATATAAAACAAAACAAGCATTGACTTATTTGATTCACTGCATCTGAGATATTAATAATACTATTATAATAATATAATATTATTTTTAAATTTATATTTTTTATTTAAAAATACAAAACAAAATCAATTGAGAAATATATGATAATATATTATTAATATTATTTTAATAAATATTTGTATTTTATTATTACTAAAATATATACAACAGAAATCACTTAAGAAATAATTTACTGTTACAATAATAATATTACACTGTAAAATAAACCATATTTATTATTATTATTATTAATTTATTATTAAATCTAATATTTTTTATTATTATTATTTGAGATATAAAACAAAAAATCAATTAAGAAATGAATTACTGTTGCAAAAATACTATTTTACTTCAAAGAAACCATATTTATTGTTATTGTTATTAATAATTTATTATTAAAACTAATATTCTTATTTTATTATTATTAATGAAATAAAAAACAAAAAATATACTAAGAAATATATTGCTGTCGCAATAATACTATTGCACAGTAAAATAAAACAAAACAAAACAGGTATTTAATGATAATAATAATAATAATAATTTTTACATAAATGTAGGAAATTTAGCTTGTGCTGTGCTGTCAGAAATGATTCATGCATGAAATATATGTATTTTAAGTATATATGAAAACAGCAATATTTTACATTCATCAGACTTCAGGTCAGAAAACACAGAAATCTGTATAAACACGTAACAATCAGATTCCTCTGTTGTGTGACGCGTCTCAGATGTGAATGAGAACTGTCTGAGTGTCTCTGAGACTGACTGTCACGTGTTTTCTGGGAATCTCCAGCAGAAATAAGCACATTGTGACATTCAGAGCGCCCACCACGAACGTCATGAACCCACTCCCAGTGACTGGATCTTCCTCTGAAGCGTCTGTGCGTCAGTCTGAGAACAAACAGCCGTCTGTTCCTGCTGGACTGACAGAAACCAGCATTCTCATCTGCAACGAGCCTCAGACAGACGATTACACCAGTGTGTTAATGAGCCGGAGGAGATCATCAAATAATCTCTTTCATCCTGTAATTACTTCCTCAGAAACTGCTGAATCTACAGCGCCACGGGAAACCAATCATATCTCACTGCAACTGAATGTCTGCCGTCTGAGACCAGAACACAACACAACACTACCACACTTTACATCACACCGTCTGCACCGACTGAATCAGCAAAACACACACAGCACGAGCAGCGTCTGATTCACAAACAACCGACTCTGTCAAAGAATCACTCAACACGACTCGAATCATTCTAACGAATCAATCTGTCAGAAAGACTCACCGACACACAGACTGACTGAAACACATGGTTCAAACAAACAAAATAAACTCATAATTAAAGTCTCACACACACACACACATACATACACCTTGTATATACAGATGTGGCCATTAAGAATGCGCATAATTTTTTCCCACGGCATGCTTCGACTCGTCCCGCTGAATCCCATGAGCATGCTGTTTAGAATTTAAATAAATGTGTTTTACTACACAGAATGGCCACCAGATGGCACAAATATTTTCATTATTTACCTATTTTAATGTAAATTTTTATTTGTGTATGTATGCATTTTAATCTTCTCTGTGCAGTTTTTCCCGCTGGACGTGTGAAGCTGTGTTTGTGTCTCTGCTGCTGTGTGTACAGTATAACTGCTGCAGGCTCGTGCTGGGGGTGTGTTTCTGGACACGTGATCATTGGTTTGGCAGTGCGTGGTCAGGGTCAGCTGTACCTGGTGCAGGTCGTGTCCCAGAGCGAACTCCTGGAAGTATCCCGGAGCAGCAGACGAGGCGCGGATGGCCTCCCAGAGCCGGTGTCTGCAGGAGCCGCGGTAATGAGAACGCTCCCCGAGAGGCAGCCTGTAGTTCCTGAAGACGAAGGCCTTCACCGGAGGAGTGCGGTTCACCACAGTGCTCACCGCCGCCACCTGCAGGACAAACAACACAGTGCTCACTGCTGCCACCTGCAGGACAAACAACACAGTGCTCACTGCTGCCACCTGCAGGACAAACAACACAGTGCTCACTGCTGCCACCTGCAGGACAGACACACAGTGCTCACCGCCGCCACCTGCAGGACAAACAACACAGTGCTCACCGCCGCCACCTGCAGGACAGACACACAGTGCTCACCGCCGCCACCTGCAGGACAAACAACACAGTGCTCACTGCTGCCACCTGCAGGACAGACACACAGTGCTCACCGCCGCCACCTGCAGGACAAACAACACAGTGCTCACTGCTGCCACCTGCAGGACAAACAACACAGTGCTCACTGCTGCCACCTGCAGGACAGACAACACAGTGCTCACCGCCGCCACCTGCAGGACAAACAACACAGTGCTCACTGCAGACAGACACACTGCCACCTGCAGGACAAACACAGTGCTCACTATACTCTGCCACCTGCAGGACAAACAACACAGTGCTCACTGCTGCCACCTGCAGGACAGACACACAGTGCTCACCGCCGCCACCTGCAGGACAAACAACACAGTGCTCACTGCTGCCACCTGCAGGACAGACACACAGTGCTCACCGCCGCCACCTGCAGGACAAACAACACAGTGCTCACTGCCGCCACCTGCAGGACAGACACACAGTGCTCACCGCCGCCACCTGCAGGACAAACAACACAGTGCTCACTGCTGCCACCTGCAGGACAGACACACAGTGCTCACCGCCGCCACCTGCAGGACAAACAACACAGTGCTCACCGCCGCCACCTGCAGGACAAACAACACAGTGCTCACTGCTGCCACCTGCAGGACAGACACACAGTGCTCACCGCCGCCACCTGCAGGACAAACAACACAGTGCTCACCGCCGCCACCTGCAGGACAAACAACACAGTGCTCACTGCTGCCACCTGCAGGACAAACAACACAGTGCTCACCGCCACCACTGCAATACTGTAAACAACACAGTGCTCACTGCTGCTCACTGCAGGACAAACAACACAGTGCTCACTGCTGCCACCTGCAGGACAAACAACACAGTGCTCACCGCCACCACCTGCAGGACAAACAACACAGTGCTCACTGCTGCCACCTGCAGGACAAACACACAGTGCTCACTGCAGGACAAACAACACAGTGTGCTCACCGCCGCCACCTGCAGGACAAACACACAGTGCTCACTGCTGCCACCTACAGGACAAACACACAGTGCTCACTGCTGCCACCTGCAGGACAGACACACAGTGCTCACCGCCACCACCTGCAGGACAAACAACACAGTGCTCACTGCTGCCACCTGCAGGACAAACAACACACTTCTCACCACTGCCACCTGCAGGACAAACACACAGTGCTCACTGCAGGACAAATAACACAGTGTGCTCACCGCCGCCACCTGCAGGACAAACACTGCACTGCAGGACTGTTCCAGCTCTGATGATACCTAGACCCCAAACTCCATCATCCTCACATCTAACTGACAGCTATGCCTTTTCATGAATGAAGTCCAAATTTATACTGTCAAAACTATTAACACTGCATTATAAATGTGGAAAATATTTAGTTTATATTACATTAAATGCAATTTTTATGAATATTTTGAATTAGATTTTATTTTTAGATCTTCCATTTTCAACTTAATATTAAAGTTTGACTCATTTTTCTTTTTAGTTTTTAGTTGTTTTGATACATCAAGTTAATGTAAACAAAAATGAGTTAAATATTAAAATATTAAATGATAATTTATTTTATATTTATTTTTATACATATTTATGGTGACATATTGATGCCACACACATATTATTTTTCCATTAAATTCTGTCATAATAGCGAGATGTATGTAAATTAGTGCTGTCAAATAATTAATCACGATTAATCACATCCAAAATAAAAGTTGTTTATATGTGTGTGTACTGTGTATATTTATTATGTATATATAAAGACACTCATACAGTATATATTTTGAAAATATTTACATGTATATATTTATATTCATATAATTTATATTATAAATAAATATATTTAATATATAAATTTAACATTTTTCTGAAATATATACTGTATGAGAGTGTATTTATATATATATTATATACACAGTACACACACATATATAAACAACTTTTATTTTGGATGTGATTAATCGTGATTAATTATTTGACAGCACTAATTTATATACATCTCGTTATTATGACAGAATTAAGTGGGAAAAAATAATATGCGTTGCAGCAATGCGTCATTGCACATATCCATATTTCATATAATGTTTCGGTTTTTATAAATAAGTTTCTTAATATTTCATTTTATTTTAGTTATTTATTTTATTCAAGTCACAGGAATGTTTTTATAGTTTTAGATATATTAGTTATATTTATTTATAACTTTAATAACTTTTATTATGATGTTTCTTGTTCTATTTCTGTTATTATTAACAGTATTAGTTATTAACAGTAAAAATATTTATTTACTTGTGCATTTATTTAATTAATATTTTTAAAGGTTTTTTTATTTATTTTAATAAAATTGTTTACGTATGTACAGTATTTTAACATTCAAGCATTTTTATCATTTATTTATTTTGATATTTTTAACCGTTTTTCTTTCAAATTTTCTCATAGTTTATGTGCACTTTTAGTTAATTTAATCCAAATTTGTATTTATTTATGCATATTATTTTTGATTCAGTTTTTAACACATTGTTCTCGAAACTTTTCCCCGGATCCTAGTTTGAAAACCCCTGCAATAAAGGACAGATTTAATGTGCACTGGGATCTATTTTATATTATTTCTTTGTTTTAACCAAATTGTTATGTATTTATGTATTTTAAAGGTGTTTTTGACCACAGTTTTTCTCAGTTTGAGCCGTGCTGACTGCACGTGTCTCGGGGTTCTCTCAGAAGTGAAGGAGGCGTACTTTGGGACAGTCAGGGTCGCGTCTGGTCTCGATCAGCAGCTCCGAGCCCATCTTCTCCCTGTGAGGAGGTTCAGAGAGACAGAGGGCTTTCAGGAGACGTCTCCAGACATCCACACAGCTTCTCTCACTCACTCACTCACTCACTTCAGCACTTTCTCCCAGATCTCACTGTCGTAGAAAGCGTGACTCCAGCTCATCTTCACCGTTCCCACGATCAGGTTCTGCTTGAAGACGTCTGAGCTCAGCGTCCGGTAGAGATCCTCACACTCCTTCAGAGGGATCTTCAAGATGCCCAGCATGAAGCCCAGGATCGCACCTGAGGAGACAAACACTGATCAAACTACAGACAGAGATCGAGCTGTCAATCAACTCATCAGCTGTAATCTTCAATTAATCATTTATATATCATTATCAGTAATAAACAGGAAAATTTCAGTGTTAATGTCGCAAAATTCATCGATTATGATACTCAATTTCAACAATAGAGCAGCTCTACAGAATACAATAGAGATATTATTCAGATCAATTCAGTTCAAGATTTGTTCTCATCTAATACTGTGTGCATTGAATATATATAATATTACTGAATATTAATTGTCTTTTAAACCTCATTTATATTCCTTTATCAAAAATAAATGCCTTGATCAAAATAATTACTTAAGCTTTTTGTTTCATCATTTTCTTGGCACTTTACTTTAATTCAGTTCAATTCCAATTTAAAGTATTTTATTGGCATGATTGTGTTGTTCATATGCAATATTACCAAAGCATTATTACATAAAATAAATTATTACAAATAAGAGGAAATATACAATATAAAAATAACAAATAACTATAAAAATATTAGTTTTATTAAATTCAGTTA
>JAFVLL020029901.1:20000-27172 GCA_021397915.2 Tor tambroides
TTTGTGACACATACAGATCCTTCAGAAACGACCGAGCAGCATGAACATGATATGAGTACAGGCTCGTGTCTATATAACTTCACTGAAGAGCTCTGGAGAGATTTCAGCTTGTGTGAACTGAGTTATGAGCAATGGGGGGTCTGATGGGAGTTTATTTTTGACAAAGCTTTCCAAGAAATGAGCCGAACACATGTGTGACGTCATCAGATGATCATATTACAGTAGATCAGCACGAGAAGCATGTGACACACATGAACACAACCCCAACATACAGTATACACTACTGCTCAGAAGCGTGCGCATTAAAATCATTTATAATGTTCCAAAAGATTTCTATTTCAAATAAATGCTGTTCTTCTGAACTTTCTATTCATCTGTGAATCCTGAAAAAATAAAATGTATCACAGTTTCCACAAAAATATTGTGCAGCACAACTGTTTTCAACATTGATAATAATCAGAAATGTTTCTTGAGCAGCAAATCAGCATATTAGAATGATTTCTGAAGATCATGTGACACTGAATACTGGAGTAATGATGCTGAAAATACAGCTGCAGATCACAGAAATAAATTACAGTTTAACACATATTCACACAGAAAACATCTGTTTTAGATTACAATAATATTTCACAATTTTTACTGTATTTTTAATCAAATACATGCAGCCTTCACTCTTAAAAATAAAGTTTCTTTATTTGGTTCCATGAAGAACTTTTAACATTCTTTGCACAAAGCGTTTTTTTAAAGTTGAAAAAAAATGATTGGATTATTAAAACATTCTTTGCGCTAAGAAAATTTGGTTATTTTAGGAATAATTTTTTGAGGAACCAAAAATGGTTCTTCTATTCTTTTTGAAAACTTGTCTTAAGAGTAAAGGCATCTTTACACAGCCGAGTTCAGGCTCTGCTCAGAATCATGTGTAAAGATGTAAGGCAGCATAAAAGCCAGATTAAACTATGCCTGCTCTGAGCCACTTCAGGATCAGAGTATACAGTTATAATAGCAGTGTAAATGCATTCATGCCACCTCCGAGCAGCATTAAACATTCTGTGACTCAGTGCCACCTCTGCGGTGTAAATCTGGCATGAGAGACGTTCAGAAATCTCAATAAATGTTATATACCTTCTCTCTCTGTAGCAGCAGGCGTCTGGCTCTCTGATCGTCGCTCTGGACCGTTTCCCTGCGTCCAGCTTCATCAGAAGCAGCTTCATCCGCCTCCACTGACGCGCTTCTGGACTCCGTTCTGAACCGGGGGACCAGCGGCGTGATGTAGCTCCCTATGAAGCCCTGGACGCTCGGCGCCGAGGAGCTCAAGTAACTCCCGAGTCCTTTACCGCCAGAGAGCGAGGGTTCGGCGCGAGAGGAGGCGGGCTGGGCGACGTCTGACCCGGCTTTAGTTAAGCTGCTGAAGTAAGAGTTGATATGCTGAGACAGATAGTCGTAAGTCTCGCCCAGATACACGCTGAGGGAGCCTGGGTGGAAGAGGGGCGTGGCCTGTTTGGTGGGCACAGCCTGTGGTGTGGTGGGCGGAGCTGTTCCAGTTACTTTGCATTCTTTCTGCTCCTGGATCTCAGTTGCAACAATTGCTGAGGGCGGAGCCTGTTGTGTAGTGGGCGGAGTCTGTTGTGTAGTGGGCAGGGCTGTTCCGGTCACACTGCACACCTTTTCTTCCTGGATTTCAGTTGCAGTCGCAACAAGTGTGGGGGGCGGAGCCTGTGATGAAACAGGCACAGGGTTAATATAGTTACATAAGGCTAAAACAAAATCATAAAAAACACTTCTGTTACATGAAATGTTTAATTAAAAAAAATAAAATATAAAGAACTATTTTAGATTTCAACATTTCCATTTATCATTTTCATTTAGTTTAGCTTGATGTAGTAAAATAACTAAAACTAAATTAAGATTATTAACAAATATATATACATATATATATATACATACACACACACACACACACATTTTTAAAAACAACATTTTTTTTTTCATTGAAATGAAAGCATAAAAACTATCAAACAAAAATGTTAAACAAAACAAAAACTAAAATCATAAAAACACAGTTCTGTTACTTGAAATAAATGTTAACTGTAAAAAAAAACAAAAAAAACAAAACAATTTTAAACAATTTTTCCATGGTAAGTTTAACTTGATGTACTAAAATAACTAAAACTGAATTAAAATTAATAAAACCTATATAGACATATTTAAAAACAAAAACTAATAAAAATAAAAACACAATAAAATTACTAAAACTTAAAATTACTAAAATTAAAATTAAAGCATAAAACAGAAAAATGTTAAATAAAACAAACTAAAATCATTTAAAAAAATTCTGTTACCTGAAATAAAGGTTAAATGAAAAAAAAAGAAAAAAAAAAAAAAACCCTACAAAAAAAGCTTAAAATATTTTTAACTATTTTTCCATGGCAAGTTTAACTTGATGTACTAAAATAACTAAAACTTAAATAAAAGTAAAAGCTATATAGACATTTAAAAACAACGAAAACTAATAAAAATGACAAAAAAAAACACAACAAAATCATTAAAGCTTTAACTAAAACTAACATGGAACCAGAAAATATAAAAATAAAATCAAATTCAAAATATGAAAGGGGTCCTATTATGGTTTTTCACGTTTTAACTTTAGTTAGTGTGTAATGTTGTTAATGAGCTTAAAAAGAAATCTACAAGGTTACAAATCTCAAAGTCCGCTCTAAACGAACTACAACAAACACTTCGTTCGGACTACAGCGCGCTTCTTCTGGACACTGTGACACTACATAATTCCCGCCTACGGAATATGCAACAAGGGGGCGTGGCCTGGTTGAGACAAACTGGGAAGAAAGATGCTGCAATAATGTCAAATATGTGAACAATAATGCGTTTTTGGAATAATCCTATTCTATTCTACCAAAAACCAAATCAACAAACACTGTGTAAAAGAGCATAACAGGCCAGTCTCAGTGATGGTGAAGTAACACTGAACCGCAGGAGTGCTGGAGGTCTCCTCGGCTTTGAGCCGCGTCGCTGCTTTCCAGGCCGAGTCCAGAGCGCTCCTCAGACGGGACGCATGGTGTCTCAGGTCCGTCGACCCGCGGCGCCTCGACGTGCTGAAGGCCGAGACGCTTGCGTACGATCCCGTCCTGCAGAACCAGAACCTCCGGCGGTGCCCGGGCCTCCAGCTCAGCCTACAGGACAGCAGGGTGGACACTCGACCCGGTCTGTGGCACAAACACAGCAGACAGACCACGGTCATCACGCCGGATCTTCAGCTCACTTCAGACAGATCCTCGTCGTCATCAGACGCCTGTGAACCACAGCAGCATCTCAGCATGAGCACTGTCACATTACAGCGCCACAACAACACAACTTATTATACTGAGATCCTCATTCACCTCAGCACAGCTTTAAAACAAGAAAAACTTATATACACCTCCTTCTTTTAAGGAATATTACAGCATAATAAATGCTACGTTTTCATTTGATCACATTTTAAAAGATCTGTTACATTGTTAATGCTTTATGCCTTATTTATGCCATCATCTCTTATACATTTGTATTAAATTATTAATAAGAAAACAGATAACACAGAATTTCTGAAAAGAGAAAACATTTCACAGGGTCATACTATTGTAAAAAAAAATAAATAAATAAAAAAAACATTAAAAATAATAAATAAAAAAAATAAATAAAATCATAAATTGTTAAAGTTTTGTCAATTTAATTGATTAGACATTCTTATTATTAAAATTTAATTTAACAATTAATGGAATCTAGAAGAAATTCAGAATAATTAAAATGCAAAAAAAAACTGAAGTTAGGAGAAAAACTGAAACACAATTTGTGAAATTATCATGTTTTCTCATTATTCTCAGCAGTTATCATTAGTGTAATACAGTGGCATGCAGCAGACATACAGTCAGATACACAAATACTGCTACTATGATGCATATTTTAATCATATTCCATAATTTCCAGTAATGAGAATTTAAATGTAATGTAAATTTCCTGTCAAAACCTGCCCATTTTCTTGAAATTAATTTTGTTAGTTTCACCTTTGCAATTAATTGTATACAATATAATAGCTGCAGTATGTAACTTTAATAAATCATCATAAATATACTATGTATCTCCTTTAATCTGACTTTATAAACTAGTGTTGGTGTGTTAGAAATGAATTCCAGTGAATATGAAAGTGGGATATAATATTATATGAACAAAACGCAAAATAAAGATTACATTGCACCTGTAATTTATAATAAAGCATTAATTTCTGCCCAAAACAATTCTGAAATATGAGCGTGAATGTAGGGACTGTTGTGTTTTAAATGTAGGACAAACTGACACAAACCTCACACACAAGCAACGAATAACGACATACCTGCTGGTTAAACGCGCATGATGAAGGCTGGCCGTCGGTTATTATACTAATATGAGTGTTATTGTTATAGCTGGTTATTAACAGTTGTTTGCGGGTCATTCGACACTAAAGTACATTTGATAAACACAGCGCGCACTTCCGCGTTCGGTCACGTGACCCACGGCGGCGCGTTTGATTGGGCGCTCAAAGCTGTGACATTGTAACAACTCTGTGCTGCTTTGTCTCTTGTCACTACTGTATAATTACTGTATCATCAGCACAAAAGCGGGAGTGTTTTCATTTATTCTCTGCATTTAAAGAAACGCTCATGATTTAAGCGTCATGTGACCTTATGTCGCCACGTTTTGGGAAAGAATAAAGAGAAATGCTTGTTTACAGTAAACTCTCAGAGATGATTTTAAATGCCACACTTTCCGACTGAAAGCCCTGATGAGACGCGGTTTCCTGTAGAGACTGTGACAAACCTACGTTTAATCCAAAATTTTTCCAAGACATGAAAATATCCAAATGATGTGTCATAAGTAACCCTTTGAAATAATTATTTTTTTTTTAAAAATTGGAAAAGTGTATGAAAAACGGTTTTTTGCTCGGTCACAATTGTGACCGGTGGGATAATGTGTGTACTGAAATAACATATTTATGCTGTCATAAAAATTATATATCTTAGCCCAGCTATTTTAAACTGTTTGATCACATTCTAGGCTTACTGTTATGCATAAAAAAACCTTATGCAACACTGATAAGAACACTGAGATAAAAAAAAAAATAAAATAAATAAATAAAATTCAACCATCACCGCATTTCAAAATTATTTTTTGTAAAATATAACAAATTTTTATATTAATGCTACAAGTATTACAACATTGTTGTACATTTTTGTAACATTTGAATTTTTAATTCAGTGCAATATTTTGTCACTGCAACATTTTCACTAGCAACTGCCATTGGATAATATTGTATACCTAAGTTCACTGTTATCCCAGCGGTCACTATTGTGACCATCAACATGTTTACTCACTCTATGACCACACTCAACAAATCTGAATATATTAATACTAGACACCCTAAAGATCATGTGTACCAAAAATATTTGTCATATCTTTAACATGCTTTTCTAGCCTTTTGTTTTGGAGCTGTGATGCAGTCATCATCTTCTCAAGGTGCGAACAGTAAATAATCTGCTCTGGTCATGTGACAATCTGCACTAATCATGTGACACTGCACATATTTAACTGAGACCCTTTATTTGTTCCATATTTGCAGGAAGTGCACTAAAACACCAGTAAGTAAGGTTTTTAGAACTTTATAATGAAAACCTTTTACAGTCACTATTGTGATCGGTGGGATTAAAGGTATGTTTTAGCACAATGTCACAAATTTTATAGCATTACCAAGATCAAAATCTGAAGCTTGAGCCAGGACATATAACAATGCAAGATGAAATTACAGAACTTCCAAGGACTTTAAGCACTACTTTATGATTTTCAGAGACTTCAAACAGATCTCACTTAAGTCTTGCAAATTCTAAAAAAGGTCAAATCTCAAGTGAGAAAAATAAAGCTTTGCACACGTATACAATGATGTTAACTTAGAGCGTAAGAGAAATAAAGCACATAACATTTTAGAGGAACAGTTATTCTAGCAGCAAGCGGTGATACCAATTTAAAATACAATTGAATACACTAAACACAGGCCGGGGCTACATCAGCTCAAGACGGGCTGCAGAGGTAATTTTGCATGAAAACTTGTGCTTATTAAAAGGAGGGTGGGGAAAAACACTTATTGCATGGATACATTGTGTTGACTTTGAAATTTAAGGCCTGGAAACCCTGGAAAATAGTTCATGAATACTCAAAGTGTTTGAATTATTAAAAGACAGTTTCAGTGAACTCCTGACCACAGCAGCAAAGAGAGAAATCCAGTAGCACTAGTGAGGAGAAATAAGAAAAAGCCTTCAAGTGTCCTTCGGTGAACCTTTATTGTGTGACTTGAACAATAATAAACACATGGCAGCATTAGAGAGGGGAGGGTGGAGGAGGCAAACAAAGTTGGCAATATCCTCATTTAAAAAAAAAATTAAACACCCCACCCCTTCACTTTTCAAACTGATGTCAGTATTGATTTACATTAGTTGAGGATGATGATGTTTTAAATTGCCAGTAAGCTTTGTTAATTATGACCGGCGCTCAATCTGCCCGGGTTTGAGTGATACAGTGTAATTTACTCTGTATTAAATCTGCTAAATTTGATGAATGGAATAACAGGTAAAATCACATTTTACTAAAATAAATCTCCTCATGATAAGTTGTTTTCTTGTGATCAAGACATAAAATAGCTGGAATCCTGTGAAAGGAAAAACAAAATAATAGGATAGTTAAAAACATCTCTCCCGCTTTGAAAGAAACCCCCAACATTTTAGAAATGACCCTTCTTTACTCCGCAAAGACTGCACTTGAGCTGGATTCAGAGGCGGACAGTACTGAAGGATTTTTACTGTACTCAAGTAAATTTAAAAAAGTATCTTTTACTAAAAGTATAAAAGTATACTTTTTACTGCACTACATTTCATAAATAAAAGTTGTTTGTTTTACCTTTAATACTTAAGAGCGTACTTTCTTGTACTCAAGTAAATCTTTGAATTACTTTCACTTGAGTTAAAGTAAGGAAGTAATAGTTTTTGACCGACTTTTTCCACCTTTGATGTCATTTCTAGTGATAAATTAGTATTGTAGTGTTTTTATTGTAGTCTTTTTTCCATTTTGGATATTCTCTATTTTCCATATGTTCTATG
>JAFVLL020029905.1:6630-18656 GCA_021397915.2 Tor tambroides
GTAATGTATATGTATGGGGTGTTTTTTCTCTCCAAAAATCAGCATGATTACAAATGATTTTTTTTTTTTTTTTTTACAACAGTTCAATAAGTAAGAAGTTAATTAACAGACTTGCGTTTTAGACAGCATATTGCCTGTTTTTGCTCAATTTCGCCAACAAAAATAAATCCAAACACAGGCACAGCACTATTTTGCGTCTCTGAGCAACATGACGGCGTTTCGTTCCTGAATGAATCACCCATTTAAATGATTTGGTTCAGTCACAATGACTTACTTATTAACAGTGACTTGTTGCCATCTACTGGCAGTTTTAATTTCACATTTAAAGTATCTTTTAATTTTCTTTTAATTTCAAACATCAGTTGCCAACGTTTTATGTTTAAAATATCAAAACATTATTTATGCATTTGTAACTGCAGGTTAAAGCATTACATGTCGCTCTAAGGTGAATTAAAGTGTGTAAAGGCATCTAAATGCCATTCAAGATGTAACTTCTGTGTTTCCTCTGCATTGCAAAGATGAATTTTGTCAACATTAACTTCATTTGCTTGGTAACAGCTCAAATGTCTTCTTGACTGATTAAATGCAAAAAGGTGATGCACACTTTTAGAAAAAAAAAAGGCTTTATAAAAAGTAAAAAATGCCCATAAAAGGTAAAAATCAATTTAAACTACAATTTAAAGATTAATCTGCTGCATGACAATAGGCTACATCAGCTGGGATACTTCAAACCAGAGCTGTTTTTGTTTTATATGCTGCTAAGAAGTATAGCTCCATCATTGTTCAAAGTAAAAAATTAGTTTTAATAAATAAAAAATGTGTAAAAATCAAAGAAATTTCTCTGGCATTTCTTTCTTTTTGCTGTATCGAAAATGTACCAAACCGTGACACCACCGTATCGTATCGAACCGAACCCTAAATTTTGTGAACCGTTACACCTCTAAAATAATTAAATAATATATATATATATATATATATATAAAATTAAAATGTCATATATAAAATTTTAATATTTAACTTACACATATAAAATTATATAATATAAATTGAAAATAGTTAATTTAATATATTAATATACATATAATTTAATATTACACATTTATAATTAACCCAGTGAATAAACTGCATCCAAAAGAGATGAAGTGCCTTTCATTTAATTATTTTCAGTATAATTGGTACACGAGAATCACAGTTTGACATTCCTATTAACAAACAATATCGGCCGTCAACTAGTTAGTATTGAAATGTTTTAGACTGAACTTCAGCATCATTTTATTTTAAGATGGCATAAGCATGTAGAGTAAAGTGAGGAACTTACTATATTACTGATTCCAGACTCAGACATGTCGAACACGACCGTCAGCGGCATCCCAGGCTCACGCTTGGCGTAACGCTCCAACCAGAACGCCACATACCGCTTCTTATCCAACACCGTCTTGGCATCTTTAACGTGGAGCTTCACTCTGAACCAGACTGCATTTGAAACACACAGACAGAAAGAGCTGCAGATGGATGGATATCTTTTATTGATTCTTCAGGGGAAATTCAGTGCAAGCAAATATCATAAAAGAAAATTACTATAGCATAGTACTATAGTTCATTTAGACTAGAATTGAACGATACAGCTAATGAATTAGCTTTGAGCGTCTCGGTTTACAGTAAATCACATGTGCTGTGAGTTTAACATACATTTGGGAATGCAACGTACAGTACGCGACTTTATTTTCACATTTGCATAATATCCAACATTTTTGAAGACATATAATTATAGAATTTCACCGAATTTATCATGTGTTCAAAATCCTGCTGTGATAGAAACCGCAATTTTCCAGCAAAATAAATTACTATATAAAAAAAAATGACTAAATAAATATAAATAAGTCAATTAAATATACTATTACTATCCAAATTATAAATAAACTATATCAAATAATTTACATACTTTTTATGAAATAAATTAATTTTATTTTACAGTGCATTTGTTTTACAATAGTAATATTATTGTCTTAGAGGTAGTAATAATAATAATAATAATAACAATAATAATAAAAAATATTATTATTATTATTATTGCTATTTATAAATTTATATAAATATTATTTATTAAATGCATTTTATATATATATATAAACTTTATTAATATTGTTCAAAATGTACTTCCTATCGATGTATTTTTTTTCTGA
Source organism: Tor tambroides (assembly GCA_021397915.2). Lineage (NCBI taxonomy): Eukaryota > Metazoa > Chordata > Actinopteri > Cypriniformes > Cyprinidae > Tor > Tor tambroides. The sequence goes on from JAFVLL020029905.1 coordinate 8,814, forward strand.
TCTGGTTTAAAATGTTTTTTTTTTTGTTTCTTTCCAATCAGAGTAACAATTATTTCAAACAAAGTCACTGTAGTCGAGTACAGTATACTAAAAATTAGGGTAAAATCAGTAAAAATATATTTTAACATAATCCAGGCATGTTTCCACGCTGCTTTCACTAAATGAGCACTATTATAAGCATGTATTATTGCTATTAAAACACACATTGAACTCTAGTTTTAACATGCGAGGGACAGTTTAACTCCACCTACAGAGTTTGTTTCCTTCTTTGTCGTATCCATGAAGGAAAACCGCACCGCTCTCAAACATCCATCTGGGAATACTGCTCTCTGTGAGGTCTACAGGAAGAAGAAAACAAAAATAAAATAGCACTCATTCATCACATTTTCTTCCTGAATCATCACAACAGTATCAGCTTGCAACTCTGTGAACGTCACGCTTTCCTGAACCTGATCACACATTTGATAAGAGAAGCTCAGCACTGACTCTGTTTGCTTTGGAGGCCATTATTTTAGAGCTCTTCTGTTGAACACATCAGCTGAAATGATTGAAGTAACACACTGAAGCTTGTAAGGATGAAGCACAGACAAGAGGAGGATTATAACAACATACAATCAAGGTCTTCATAAGAAAGTAAAGCTCAGGAATCATTTCTCTGGAGCACAAAGCCTTTCTTATAAACCGCTATGATCTGTTGGTCAGTCAATGAAAGCTTTAAATCTTTATAACTGTAAAACACCAATGGAGCATACAGAAATAGCACTCTTTATCCATCAAGAACTCATGACCATGCTGGGATCAAAAAAAATAAAAAATAAATAAAAAAATAAAAATCATAAAATAATAAATATGGACCAGTATTACAGGACCAAATAATTACAGCTTCAGTACTTAACTTTAATCGTTAACTGAATCTTCTAATCATTTAAAAAGGTGAATTTGTTAAGAATATGCCCGGGTCATAATTCAGAAATACATTTTATGCTGATTTGAATACATTTAATACATACAATATTTTTTTTACTGCAATGTGGTAAATTTTTTTACTACAGTCATGGAAATAGCAGAGAATTTTTTTTTTTTTTTCATTTTAATTTTTTTTAAATTTAATTAAAATGACAATTTTTACTGTAATACACTAAAAATGCACCATAGTAATGAGAATCACAGTTGAGAATAATGGTGATTTTTGTTTATTTTAAATATTATTACTTTTTTTCAAAAAGTTACAATAATTTTTACTGTAATATGGTAAAAATTGTACTACGGTAATGAAAATCACAGTTGAGAATAATGGTGATTTTTTTTTATAAAAAATGATTTTAAAAATAAAATGTAAATGTTACAATTTTTATTGTAATATGGTAAAAAACAAAAATTCTATAGTAATAAAAATCACAGTTGAGAATAATGGTGATTTTTATTTTAAAATAAAATGTAAATGTTACAATTTTTATAGTAATATGGTTAAAAAAAAGCACTTACAGTTGAAAATAATGGTGATTTTGTTTATTTAATTTTTTTTTTTATTATTTAAACGTTACTATTTTTACTGTAATGTGGTATAAATTGTTCAACAGCAATGAAAATTACAGTTGAGAATTTTTTTTTTTTTTTTTAATTTTAAAAAGTATTTAAAAAATAAACTTCAAAAAAATTTGTCCAGATGCATGAATGAGAACTCCTGGGTGAAAAACAAAAAATCCTATAATAGTCGTAAAATAAGTTTCATTTTCTTTTTGGTAAATGTGACCTAGACGTGTTTTTCACGAGATCTGTGGTACAGCAGCTCGACATGCATGTGAGTAACTTCCTCATTTCAGGCTCTTCTGGGAACTAGCACAAGCATCAAGGATGCATACTGTACATACACACCATTCAGGGTAAACTCTTTCCTCCACTGCAAGCTCTCGTCCATCATCTTTAAGGTGTCTTCCACAACAAAGTGCCTCCATGTGAGGTAGCCTTCGACCAGAGCGTCATCTTTGAAGAGTCTCTCCACGTCTCTGCTGTCATATCTGTCTTGGGACTCTGCAAGATTGTTAGTAAAAGCAATGCAGGGTTTGAATTAGAGACAGACTAATAATAGACTGATTAATAGTTCTCTTAATAACTATCAGTTCAAACACCTTTCCACAACATACAGCATATGCATATATTTTATTTAAAAAGTGTGTGTGTATTATATACAGTATATATACACATATATATATATATATATATATATATATTCCAAACAATAAAACACACACACACACACAGAGAGAAATTTAAAGTCTAAGAATATCAGGAAGTATTTTAAAGAAGTATATGAGAATATGATTTCAAACACAGTCCAGGAAATATCATAAAACCATTTATGCACAGACTGCAAGGCTAAACTGTGCACTTATTGCTATTTATTCCTCACTAGTGCGAGTTTTACAACAGCAAAAAAAAAAAAACATAATTATTAAAAAATGAATTGTGAAGGTTCTCTGACAGCTGAATCCAACAGCTGTGATATCAAATATTAAACATCAGCTCTCATAATGAAGCTTCACGATCCATAAAAGTCTTAAATGTCACTGTCGATATTCTAATATTTAATATTAACGTTCAATTATGAGATGAGAATGAATGTTATTGTGAAGATCACAACACTTGAGAACTTAGCGTACTGCTAACTCACCTTCAACATACTCGCTTTTAAACCTCTGTCGTGTTTCTTCGATCTTGCTCTCGATGTCCTTTTGGAGAGCGCAAAATAGTAATTATAAATCCATTTCAGATGAGAATTTAACATATAACGCTTCTTTTATTCGGCCGTCTGATTACCTGCTCTGATTCCGCCTGTCCTGCTTCCGCCATGATAGTGCACACTATCAGACAGCAGTGGCCCGATCTTCAATGGAATCAACCGCAGACTCCGTGAAACTGTGCACACGGTGACGCCATGTTGGCTCTGACATGTCAAACAAACCTTTGAACGGGCTCTCGCAGCGAGATAAAGTTCCTCTGATACGCTCTGGTAATCGAAAGTAAATAATCGCATCATGTGCAGAGTCTAAAAGCAGTAAAAGCCTCTGACAACATCACTTATTTGTGCAACACTGATTGAATTGAGGGACTGTTTCTTTAAGAAACAACCGGAAATGTGCGAACGTGATGTGCGTCAAATGCGCGCGCACTTTGAGGAAGAGAAGTAGCGTTTGAAACCGAAAACAGTGTAAACAACATAAAGATAAAGTCATGTGGAGGTAAAATATGAAAGCATTTTGTTATAAGATATTAATTCCTTATCACTCAGTGTATCATTCGCAAGTCAATGTTGTATTAATATTAAAGGCAGAACTTTACTGTAGTATCAAGGTTGTGTGCCTGAGGTAGCGTTAGCCTATTTACGTTACTAAAGATAATAAACTAATGTTTGAAAGTGTTTGAAAACACTTTTAACTGTTGCTCAATAGTGCAAATATTATCTTATATGTTATATTTTTTAATATTTAAAATTATTTTAACTTTTAAATTAATTTCTACAGCTGTTATTTTCACAATACAAATAAAAATGACTAGTATTCCTGTTATTAGAATTTAGCACAAGGAAATGTTAGTGTTTAAAGTCTAGTCTTTAGCCCTATAAAGCCTACTGTATCAATTTCTAAAGCCTCTAAATTATGAACATGATCTAAACTTTTTTAAACATTAGATTCTCCATCAAATCTTGACTGATTTTTAATCAAGTAAACGTCAGTATAACTGTAGTCATATTTCCAGATGAACTCTTGCTGGACTGAAGCAGCTCAGCTTGACTTGATTCTCCATCAATCATTTTTTAGTCTCAAATCTGATCATCAGGATCTTTTGAGGAGCGTTTGTTTCCAGAAGCTTTACTTTCACTGTTCCTCAGTGGAGGAATGATCTTCATCTCACGTCTTCTGAGGAGCCTTTATTTCTTCATCTCTCAATCAGCATTGCATTGCATTGCATTATATGTTTGGATTATTTACATCTCATTTTACTAAGACATATAATTGGAGATATAGAGCGACCGCTGATATTTAGATCATTTTAGGTCAGTATCTGCTGTTATATAGATCTCATTGATTTACATAACAAGCATCAGAATTTCATTATATAAATATCAGCATCTGCAGAAAATTCATGTTTATGCTAAGTTTGAGTTTCTGAATAAAACTGAGCTGTTTTATCCTCCATATTCTCACTGTATCAGACTATATGAGCCATAGAGGAATGATGCATCAAATATGAAACTCAACAAAAAAACACATACGCAAATTTTTTTAGACTTTCTTTTATGTTTGGTCTAAAGTTTGAGTAAACTGTTCCAGATTTTTATGACGCTTATTTCATATATTAGGCTTTACTTGCTTAATCCACCAACTTTTTTGATTGCTTCCAACAGTGAACCAAGCTTTTCAGGTTTGGACACTAAACCAAATGACCCAAATTCTGACGCTAAACGGACTCGGCTTGCACCAAACCTCTTTTGTGAGTTCATCAGTAAATGACTTGGTGTTATATGCAAAATCTTTGGAAATATGTTGTTGAATTTCCTTAAAGATTGAGGTTTCTTTTCACTTTCAGAATCTGAGTTGACTTCAAATCACAAGGCAATGGCAGCAGTCAAAATGCTTGCGGTTAAAGGAGAAGTGCTTGCTTTCCAGTGCAAGAGTTTCAGCTCAAAAACCAGAGATCATCGCAAAGGCTCTGAGGTTTCTTTCTACAGTCTGTCCTTTAACCGAGACTCACAGAACTTCTTCATTAGAGATCGTAACTCGTCTCTGATTCACAAGGACAGCTCTGCAGAAACAGACGTCGTTCATTGTTGCTCCGCTCTGGATGTTCAACAGAGACAAAAAGTGCCTTGTGTTTTACTGAGACTGTGCAAGAAGAGGACGTCCGCTTTTAAATACATGCTTTACTCCATATGCACATCCACAGATGCAAAGCTTCATGCTGAATTTGTGTTGCCATACGAGATGAGAGATAATATTTCGATATTGCTCGGCCCTACATTGATTTGGAGTCATGAAAACTCTGTTTTTTATACATCCTCTCAAACCAGTGGAGTGAAAGAAGTGCCAATTCCCATAACGGTCAATTTTATTGGAGAACTTCCTCTTCGGCAAAGAAAACTAGTGATTCAAGGAGCCCGAAATGTGCCAAGTGATCAATCTAAAGTGAAAAACATACTGTATTTCATAGAAGATGGAAGAACTTTGAATTCTGCATGTCTTGTACCTGACGCCTACAGCTCTGTGATCCGGTGCATGATGGTTCTGTCGGCTGAAGAAGTCGACGGTGGTTTGAGATCGGCTGTTCTGGCGGCTACAAGCATGAAACAGCTGGTTCGTTTTGAGAACGGACTTCCTCGGGACGTTTGTCTTCTTCCTTACGAGCAACCGCTGAGTATTCGGATGATTCACACTCTGAAAAACGACTGTCTCGTTGTCGTAACCTTCAGTCAGGGAAACGTCTGCGCTGTGTGGAAAGACACTTTCCAGGTGAGTGTTTATTTGTGGTGTTGAAGTATTAAGGGAATAGTTCACTCAATTTGCTGAAAGATTTGGAGAATGTGTCACTGCATCAGTGTCTCAGCAATGGATGCTCTGCAGTGAATGGGTGCCGTCAGAATGAGAGTCCAAACAGCTGATAAAAACATCACAATAATCCACACTACTCCAGTCCATCAGTTAACATCTGGAGAAGACAAAAGCTGAAACAAATCCAGCATTAGGATGTTTTTAACTCAAATATGAGTCCATAATAACTCTTCCTCCAGTGAAAAAGTGTTCTGGTCTGAATCAGGAGAGAAATCTGCACAGATCAAGCAGCGTCATAGATGCAAACTCCTCGCCTTTCGGTGAAAACTCACCTTTTTGAGATCAAAATAGGTCACCTACGAGATTTGTGTAGATCCAATGAGAAAGTGTTTTTGGTGGTAGTGGTGGGGGGTCTTTTTACAGTACCATTTGTACCAATCTGTACCCGCTTGTAGTCAACCACTTTTCAACGCTCCTGTGTGTTTTTGCGTGCATGCTCTGGTTTCAAATTACCACAAGTTTATTTACGTGTTTTTGCAGCGTTGAGTATTGTAGCTATCACAGGCATCTCTGTTGAAAGCAATGGCCGGTCAGAGGTGTTTTCTAGGTTAATCAGAAGAATCCCCTCTGAACTAATTTTTGGTTTCATAAGTTTACAGAGTTCTACACGATTGCAGATCTACCTAATATAATCAGAGATATACAAAAACACATACAGGGTGTAAATAAGAGACTGATTGTGTAGTTAGTCATTGATTTATCAGGAGTTTTCACGTGAGTAGACTTGGTCAGTTGCGCTATAAGAGCTTTGCTCTGTTTCTCTAGAATCTCTCCATTGACAGTTCGAGGAAAAGTTTTGTTTGCCTAAGAGGACTGAAGGTCCACGTATACTGTTTCAAGAGTGACAAACGCAAACAAAAATTGATCTGTCAGTCATGACATGATCTATGATTGACAGTGAGAACTGCCCTAGGCAGAACGATCTATCTGACAAACCAATGTTAAAAATAGACCTGTGCATTAAGTGATGCAGAGTAAACTCAAAGAGTAACAAGTCTGTGTTGGCTGAATATATTTTTAGTAGCTTCTACAGTTAAAACACTCTTTTTGATGTGTCCTTTTTAAGGCAATGTTTAAAAAATGTAGTTTTTAAATTAAATCTAAAAATACTTCAAAATATTTAATGCATTATAATTTAATTGTACTTGCTATACTACTTCAGTACAGTACTAAAATTTGTTATAATCACCATTTTATAATAAATTCAAAATCAAGACCTGAAAACTAGGGAGTGGAAATGGCAACTGAGCTATTGAGTGATCCTCTGCTGCCATCTACTGGATATAATGGTAATTTCATTTAATTGTCATCTCAAAAGTCTTTGTTTTCCACAAGGTTTTTTTTGTCACATTTTTTCATCATCTCCATGAATGAAAAGATCATTTTTAAAGTGAATTTTACTGCACATCTGTAAAGGTAAAAATAAGGCTTTTAAATATTGTATTCAGGTGTCTTTGTCACCTTTTTCACCCATGATGAGTTTGCATCCCTGACCGTTTACAAGCCAAAATAGCTCTAAACAAATATGTGGCTGGATTTTGATGTGAGAGACAACAGCAGATCGGCTTTTCACTGCAGGAAGCATTATTATGGATTATGGACTTATTATTTTGGACTTATAATGTACTTATAATAATTATGGAATTATTATTTTGGCCAGTGGTGTGGATTATTGTGATGTTTTTATCAGCTGTTTGGACTCTCATTCTGACGGCACCCATTCACTGCAGAGCATCCTTTGCTGAGACAGTGATGCAATGCTACATTTCTCCAAAACTGATGAAGAAACAAACTCATCTACATCTTGGATGACCTGAGGGTGAGAATTGTCATGCAAATAATGTTACAATGTGCTAAAAATAAGATATTTTGCTTAAAGACAAGAGCCTGCTTTATTTCTTTTGATTTTGAAGCAAATAATAATCTGGATTTGTCCCTGACAGGTTTAACCAGATTATGCATTTGGCAGATGCTTTTATCCAAATCATCTTTCATTGCATTTCATATTTCATTAGCTCATGCATTACCCTCTAAATTGAAGGTTAAGCTGTTATCATCATAAAACAGTGATTATAATTGTCTTTTTAATGGAGATTATTTCTAGGGCAGTATTTGTTGTGTCTAAAGCAGTGGTATCGTTTGAGACGATATTTGAAGGTATTTCTGCTGTAAAGCTATAATGACAAAGATGCTAATTTTCAAATATTTTTATTTACAGAAACTAGGATTGGCAATGTATTAAAATAATTAAGGCAAGACACTACAGGCAGTTTGGAGAGATTTGGCTTTAACATGTTCTTTCAGACTACTGGAAATAAAACATCTAAAATACACATTTATGTGTTTATTTTATTGCACTTTATCTATTTCAATGATTTCATTACAAAACATATCTTTACAAGTTTGTATCTCCACTTCAGCAGCACTTTACACACATCAAACAGTTTTATTCCTGTCTATGTTCTGAATGGTTTGACTAAGGGCTTTGTTTATATTATATATCATTCACATGATTTTATGCAACATTTTAATCATAAAAACATGGTGGAAATGTTTTTTTTTTCTAGCTGTTGAATATTTTCTGATTTATGATTTAAAAAAAAAAAAAAAAAAGAGAAATCCAAAATACTTTAACTCTAATACAGAATGTCAACAAAATCAAACAAGCATTTAGATTTTTGAACCTGAATTTTATCCAATGTTCAGATTTATCTCCTGGAAATATTTGCAAGTTAGTGCATATTTAAATAAATGTCTAATTTACATATAAAAAACAAAACAAAACTGAAGACTTTTTTATAATCCTATTCACCTGGGGTGTCTTGCCTTAAACTAAAATTATTTTAATTTTAATATTTTAATTGTTTGTAATTATTTTAATTTAAGTATAGGATACGGTTTTTAAAATATTTTTAAATTAAAAAAAAAAAAATCATAATTATCATAATACAATTTCCACCTGATAAAATTTTCTGAACATGACAAACCCAGAAAAATGTATATTCATTCAAGAAATATGTTCTCAACTTTTATAGATAATATTCATTTTCATAATTTTTTTCAGGTCTAGAAATCACACGTTTAAAATTCCCTCAGATTATCCAGGTTTTACAAGACTTTGTGATGTAAAATAAAAGACATAAATAAAAATGTCTTTTTTTGTGGGGACAAATTTAAACTGTCCCCACAGCATCAGTTTATTAGATCTTTTACCTTATTTTTTGCTCATTTTATGTCATTTTAAGCCCCCTTGTGGCCCCATTGCCAGTGTGCTGAGGCTCTAGTGGGTCCCGGGCCCCTGGTGGAGAACCACCGCTCTCTAAAGCATCACAAAATGCATTTGGTGACCTCAACAGCAACTTCAGTTTGCTGTTACGCTTCTTTAAGAGGTTTGGCTTGTTTAATAAGCGATAAACAGGAAGACTGTCAATCACAGCACAGATGTTTACTGTACACTTACTGATGGACGATATTAAAAGCTGTTTGCAGGACTTGCATTTAAAGGTTACTGTTCATACCAGAAAGATTTCAAAGCAGCAGAAAATGTCAGATTATTTTATTGTCTGATATGCATCGCTGCATGTTTATCCAGGAGCTTGTTGAAGCGACGTCCTGTAAGACGAGTGTTTTCAGTGACTGGAGTAACATTTAGGTCTGTTTTACGTCTAATACAGGTTCTGTTGAAGATGCATTAAATCTGTTGAAAATGCATAAATAATAAGCTTGTTTTTAACCTGTTCTGTACCTATAGACCTTAGTCAGAATTTGACTGCATGGTCAGAAAGCCTGTTAAAGTCATTGTGATATCTAATTTTACATTTTTATTAACGGGTGAGGATCCTCCTTTATTTTAATGGATTCTGACCATTTCAACTCCTCTAGAACCTTTTTTCTTCGGTTGACTCCCATGAAAGGATTTTTCATGAAGGCCAATTTTTTTTTTTTTCCAAGATAAACATTAAAAACCTTTTGTAATATAGTTTTTATTTTTACACTTTTAACCTGGATTAAACCTCTGCATGAAAAGTAGTTAAATTACATACAAAGCCTATTTATATATATATATATATATATATATATATTAGTGCTGTCAAACGATTAATCGCGATTAATCGCATTCAAAATAAAAGTTTTTGTTTACATAATATGTGTGTGTACTGTATATATTTATTTTCTATATATAAATACAAACACATGCATGTGTATATTTAAGAAAAATGTTGTTTTTATATTAAAT
>JAFVLL020029909.1:0-15341 GCA_021397915.2 Tor tambroides
AGTCTCTTCTGCTCATCAAGGCTGTATTTATTCGATCAAAAATACAGAAAAAACAGTAATATTGTGAAATCTTATTGCAATTTCTAATATTGGTTGCCTATTTTAATATACTTTAAAATAGAATTTATTTCTGTGATGCAGCGCTGAATTTTCAGCATCATTATTCCAGTCTTCAGTGTCACATGATCCTTCAGAAATCATTTTTTCAGAAATCATTTTTTTTTTTTTAACGAAATTAATACTTTTTTTTCAGGAGGGATGTGTTAAATGAATAAATGTCATAGTAAAGACTTATATTGTTAGAAAAGATTTCTATTTTGAACAAATGCTGTTCTTTTTACCTTTGTATTCTTCAAAGAATCAAAGAAAAAAGTATCACATGTTCCAAAAAACAATATGAAGCAGCACAACAGTTTCAGCACTCATTATAAATCAGTATATTAGAATGACTTCTGAAGGATCATGTGACACTGAAGACTGGAGAAATGATGCTGAAAATTCAGTGCTGCATCACAGAAATAAATTCTATTTTTAAAGTATATTAAAATAGGAAACCAATATTAGAAATTGCAATAAGATTTCACAATATTACTGTTTTTTCTGTATTTTTGATCGGATAAATACAGCCTTGATGAGCAGAAGAGACTCCCTTAAAAAACATTACAAATCTTACTGATCCCAAACTTTTGAGCGGCAGTGTATGTATATGTGTTATTCAGCAAGGATACATTAAATTGATCAAAAGTGGAAATAAAGTCATTTATAATGTAGCAAAGGCTTCTATTTCAAATAAATGCTGCTCATCAAATTTTTATTCATCAAGGAATCCTAAAAAAAAAAAAAATTATAGAAATGTATCATGGTTTCCACAAAGACATTAAGCAGGAAAACTGATTATTGAACATCAATTCAGCATATTAGAATGATTTATGAAAGATCGTATGACACTGAAGTCTGGAGTAATGATGCTGAAAATTCAGTTTTGCCATCACAGGAATAAATTACATTATAAAATATATTCAAATAGAAAACAGTTATTTTAAATTGTAATAATATTTCACAATTTTACTGTATTTCTAATCAAATAAATGCAGCCTTTTTGAGCATGACACTTATTAAAAAAAATCTTAATATTACAAAAAAAATTCAGATATGTTCCATTTTAAATATAAATATTGTGTATTTATTACAAGTTTAATTAAATTTCATTGATTGACATTCATCGATTTGAGAGAGAGAACTGCATATTGTTGAAATATATTTTGTGGTCATGATTCATAATCAGCCACTGTAAAGTTTAAATTGAGCACTTTGTGCAAACGAAACGGTCCGTAGCAAGTGCAGAGATGAAAACTGTATTGTTTTGTGTTTGCGATAAAACGTTTTGGCACAAGAACTCACATATGCATGAGACACGGACAATTAACCTACCGGGTAGTCGAGGAAACGATGTTGCTTTAACGATAACGATTCCAGACATTCCTGCAATTATCAAAAAGGCATATAAAGAAGTCTTGCTGATTGCCCAACCAGATAGCACAGCTCCAGCCAACAGGTTGGATGCATTTGAATGAATTTCAATTTAAAAGGAGTTCATACATAGATGGACCTCTGAGATACAAGCCGGTTCTGTTTAAGTGTCGGTTGATGGATCCAACGATTCGAGGAATATGTTGTCTGAATCAGCCGTACTGATGACTCATACTTGCGGTTATGGATATTAAATAAATATAACTATAACCACAGAATTCATCACATTATCAGAGTATCAACGAAACGGTTTATCATTAATGTCACTTCTGTGCATAATTTGGTGCTACTATTCCAAAATGAACAGCTGTGCCATTTTAAGATTTTTCTTATTTTGACCCATTTTTCAATGTAGATCATTAGTCCTGGATCATTTCTGTTATGCTGTCATGCCATATTGTTGGAGAGCAGCAATGATGCTTATTTCTGTTTCTTTTCTTTTTTTTTTTTACAGTTCAGTGCTCAACAGGCGTGTGAGCGAATGCAAATGATTATTTTGTGTCCTTTTGAATTTGGTTTTAACTTCCTTCTCTGTGTTTATTTGCCTAGAGGCTGAAATTTTAGGGGAATTCTGAATTGAAAGCCTATTTAAAGAGTGCCTGCCTGCTTAGGCCTGACTGTGTGTCAGTTTACCACTCATGTGTATCTGTATGTTGTTATGTTGTCATGTCACCTGCCCCCTTGCCTAACCACATCTTAAACTGGCCACACAGCTGCTATGAGTCTGGAACTGACTGAGCGTCAGTCAGTTTGTCCATCTGTTGGATTTCTATGGTGCTTTTACTGTCAGTCGCCAATGACTGGATGGGAACTGCAACAGAAGGGTATTTATGGTATTACATAGATCCATGCATGATACTATCTACTTTAACTTAGGGTTGATACTATTATGATCTGTATAGAGGTTTTAAAGTCTAGATCTTCATGTTCCTGCTCCTGGAGGGCTGATGTCCTTCAGAGTTGAGCCTCTACACACTTGCCTGGAAGTTTCTGGGGATCCTGAAGACCTTGATTAGCTGGTTCAGGTGTCTGATTAGGACTAGAGCTAAACTCTACAAGAAAGTAGCCCTCCAGGAGCAGCGCTCTGATAGACCTTAGGCAGGTTAAGCCCCAGACACACTGCATGATTTTCGGCTGTCCCAGATGAAAGATTGGCATCGAGAAACATTCGTGGCATTTTCACGTTTACTGACCAACCAATAAAAATGTGACATGAAATCAACACGACATTACCTCAAACTCTTATCCCTTCCTCTTTCGCCGCTTGCACTTTTATTTAGCACACATAAAAACTACAACTGCTAAAGTATGATTTATTATGCTCTTTTTGTTTACCACTAGCGCATGCTGATGACGTTTTATTCTTCTACAGAAACGTGCTTCGTAGCCTACGGCAGGTGTCATCATCGTACAGTCTACACACATGTTGCAGCCAAGTTTATTAGATCCATGTCGCACAGTGTGACATGCAATGATCTTATAGGATTGCTAAAATCATGCATTGTGTCTCGGGCTTTAGATGCCGTATTGAATTTTACATAGATAAAAACAAGGCTGTGAGGGATTAACGTAGATTCTTTACATGGCACATACTGTATAAAGGTCCAAAGTCCCAAGGAACCTTTATGGTTAAGAGTGTAGATAGCTGATGATTTCTTTTGTGATGCAGTCTACACTCTTAAAAATAAAGGTTCTTTTTTGGCATCAACGGTTCCATGAAGAACCTTCAACATCAACTGCTTTTTGGCATCAACTTTAACCTTCAGCATCTTTGATTCTGTGAAAAACCTTTAACATCAATGGAACATTTCCATTGCACAAAAGTGGACATAGGTTCACAAAGAAAAAAGATCTTTTAAGAACTGTTCAAAGAAAGGTTCTTTGTGGAAGCCAAAATGGTTCTTCAATGACATTACCCTCTTTTGGAACCTTTATTTTTAAGGATGTAGATCCTGACAGCTGTCAAGATTAATGCAATTTAGATCTAGATATAATGATCCTCATTGTGATGCTGGATAGCTCTAGATTTAAACAAATTGGATCCAGATAGCTGGTCATTCCCATTGTGAAACAGTTTAGATTCTTGGATAGCTGGTACTTTCATGAATTTTACCGTCTGGATCTAGATAGCTATATGGTTCACATTGCAATAAAATGTTGGTAATTTCATGAGTGATCAATCTAGATCCATACAGCTTGTGATCTTGACTATATCTAGACATTTTATGAGCGAAACAATCTAGCTGGTGATCCAATGACGTACAAAGCGCTGCAGTCTTATGGAAGGGAAGGCCTTTTTTGGTGAAGAGTACAATTGTCTATAGAAGAAGAATGTCAGGGGAAATGGGGCAGAGAGATTGACACTTTCTGAAGGTCCTTCAGACAATAAGTTCTCTGAGGCAGCTGTTATACAGCTAAATGTACTGTTTCATAAATGTGCCCCCCAAAATATCTAATATCAAATCACCATGAGGTATTCAAGTGTAGATTAAGAAAATAACACTCAAAGAGCTGCATTATTTCTGTCAACGAGAGCTCAGCGGACACAAAATTTAGTATTCAGCTGTGATATTTGCTTCATAGTTGGCTGGCATTTTGAGAGCTGCACATCAAAATAGATTAGAACTACTAAGCATTGTGATGTTACACCATACTGACAATGAACAAAGAACATTCATGAAGTTCTTCACAATGAGAAGGTTTCACTGGATACCCTGTGGCTTCATCGAGTGAGCAGGTGGATTCCGTGTCTACAATAGGTGGATGCCTTGAGTGAACATCCCCGCCATTATTTCCTGAGCTCACAAAGGTTATTTATGGCCACAGACACATTCATTAGCCCCTTTGTCGCAAGAAAACAACTTTGTCTTCTCAGTCACTTTTCCCTTTCACTTTCTATAGGTGGTGAGTTAAAAGTCTCAACCAGTCGCAATGCAAGTCTCTCTCATACCGCAAGGCCTTGCAGAGATATGAGGGGATTTCATGCTGTTATGAGAAACTTTAGTTCTTGTTTTTATATGACTGTCAGTTCCCAACATAAGTGAGGGCCTCTTCTAACACTATGCATCTTCTAAGGATCATAAAAAAGTCAACAGTCCATTCAAAAATGGCTTTTTAGGGCTAGTTTTGCCAGGTGTTCCATCATGGGTTCCTGCCATCTCATATGGCAGAACTGTTGTATAGCAAAATAGATGTGCAAACATAAACAATGCAAACTCAGCACAACACCCACAATATGAAATTGACTTTATTAGGAGATGCTATAAATAAGCTTAAAGCTCGTAGATCTAAACAAGCTCGGGTGCCGACATGCACACCCACACATTCTACAGTTCAATGAGTGCATCAGTACAGATACAAGGACTTCCTGTATGCATTGAGCGTCAGAGTTTGAGTTTACATAGCTTTAGAGATATTCTGTTGACCGAAATATAGTCAAGGCTCAATAATAAGGATGGCCCGATACTCTGAGGCCAGTTTGAGAGAGTTTGGGCTTGTTGAAGGAACTGTCACTTGGCCTGTTGGGGCGCATTGTCGCTACAGCTTACATTTGTTGATTATGTAAATGTGTTTTGTTTTTCTGTGATTTATTGAACAGTACTGTTGTAAATTCGGTTAAATTGTCTAGCATAGATGTTTAGTTGAAACTGCAGGAAGGCATCAGTTAGAATGGGATGAAAATGACATTTTTGCACTGTATGCAAATAACTGTATTATTATTTTTAAATATTATATTACTTATAGACAGCTAATTTATTATTTTGGTCTTGAAAAACTTCATTACTATATAGTAATATTACATTAATAATATATTATGTACAATATTAAGTAAAGACTGCTATTGTTATTTTTATTATTAAGAATGGTAATAATAATAAATTAATAAAAACAGTAATTATTATTCTTATTACTTTATTTCCCTTATTATATTTATATGATTGTACTTAATAAAAATAACAATAGTAATATAATAATAATAATAATAATAATAATAAAATGTAATAATTATATTATATTATATACTAATTATATTAACTACTACTACTACTACTACTACTACTACTAGTAATAATAATAATAATAATACTAATTATTATTATTACTACTATTATTATTTAAACATTATGTACAAGAATAAAAACAGTTGTGGTGAGGCCAGTAAATGAGGCAGGGCAAATGAAACCTGAACTACTGGCTCAACTGGATTATCAAGGGGTAAAAAATCATTATCATTAAATCATTTTATTTCCCATTAAGACTCATCGTGGAGCCGAATCATGCCAGAGGAGACATGAATGCTTCTGAATGAGATGATAGCACTGTTCAAGGCGTGTTCACCCCTCTCTTGGGGTTTATGTACGTTGCCCCCTAGTGGATGGAGGACTTCATGATGGTTTTCTTGAGCGTTTGTAAGAGTGGGCCATCTTTCCATTGACAATTTTAACAACTAACAGTCCCATTCTTCCTGCAACTGTACTTAAGTTGTTGAGAAATGAGTCCCATTCAACACGATTAATCTCATTTTAGTTCCAGACAAAAGTGATTTGTTGGGTTTGTTGAACAAGGATCATATTTTGCCATCAGGAAAAAAATATATAGTGAATGCTGACTGTAAGAGAATGATCTATGTTTCCAGGTTTGGACAAGCATGAGGAACAAAAATGGATATGGCAGTTCCTACGGGAAATGCAAACAGTCACTTGACATTTCGAAACAAATGCTAAGTGTTGCTGCTGAAGCGACGTTCCAGGAGATGCAGAGCTGGGCTGGGTCCTGTCGGAGGAGAGAAGAACGAGAGAACAAGAGAGATAGAGGTGAACAGAGAAAGAGTGAGAGAAAACATGAGGGAGTGCCATGCGGTTGGATGGTATTCTTGGGAAAGTTTGCAGCTCTTGCAGTATCTGGAGCTCAGCTGGGGACAAATACCACATGGAATTGAGAGGAAGCCTGTAGAAGTAGAGAGGGCCTTCTGGAGGAATGTTTCACTTCAAATGGAAAATGTTTGCAGCTGTTCGCCATCGTTTAAACAAACAGACTCTTCTGTTGTCACCTGGACTTTTTAGGGCATCATGGTTTAGGTCATTATTGTGTAGAAGGTGTATTGTATTGAAGGTGTTCACCAGCTGGAGTGAACTTTTCCAAGTTTTGCAATCTCCAGAAACAAACTCCAAACAAACAATATTTTGGCCTGATTTGAAATCATGTCACCCCAGATCATTCTTCAATTTCGCTTGAAGTATAATTGGGCTGTCACAGTATATCTTCTTATATCACGGATATCTTTAAATCTTAAAGGGATTGGTCACCCAAAAATGAAAATTCTGTCATTAATTACTCACTCTCATGTCGTTCCAAACCCATAAGACTTTTGTTCATCTTCAGAACACAAATTAAGACATTTTTGATGAAATCCGAGAGCTTTCTGACCCTGCATAGACAGCAATGCAACTGACACTTTCAAGGCCCAGAAAAGTAGTAAGGACATCATTAAAATAGTCCATGTGACATCAGTGGTTCAACCGTAATTTTATGAAGCTACGTTCTTGTGGGCAAAGAAAACAAAAATAACAAACTTTATTCAACAATTTCTTCTCTTCCATGTCAGTTTTTGACAAACGTTCACATGAGTACCACGACACGCTACCATTATTTATGGAATTTCTGTGGGCGAAATCAATCAGTCAAGACACACCGATTGGTCAGATTGGTCACACTGATTTGCCATGTTGACCAACAGAGACTATTGTATGAGCTGTGCTTCATGCAAAGCCATTTATGGACAATGAACCCTTTTCGCCGAAGTTTTGCTAAGGTGCCTGCACCTTGAGTCTTCTACTTGTAGGGTGTGTTGGCCTTCTTTCTGCCCCCACAGCACCTGACCTGACCTCTGGCAAGCTCCAGGTATGGATTTCTTAAGAAGACGCTACCTGCTTTCACCAAGACACCAACCTTAGAGCTTGGCTGGGCGAACTTGGCACGGCCGTAATGTCATTGTACTCCAGCCACTTATTGTGAAGTTCACCTCGAGTCCATCTATTTTCATCGTTCAATGGCTCCTCTGTTCTCTGTGGTTTATAATAGCCCCGCAGTTTGGATGACAGCAAGGTGTGGAAACAGTTATTGGAAACAGTTTTCCAGTGGGTGCCTTCGCCTATGCCTGCTCCGAGAGGCCTCGCGCAGAAAAGACCAGCCTTTTTGGATCTGCTGGAGGTTTGTTTGTTGTTCTTCACTGTCATGTTTCATGGTTATTGTTGTTGATGAGCTAATGCTGTTTCATCCTCACACATGCTGGTGGTTAAAGCTCACGGACACTTGTGTGAGAAAAATGAACAATGCGGCAGGCGAGAAACTTGCCGTTGTTGTATTAGCCAATTCGGGGAAAACCCCTAAAATGATTACATTTTTCCCTTCGAATAAGTGTGTGTGCACAAATTGTACACTGTTTTTTCATGTCCAAGTGTCTTGGTTCCTTGGTGCGAGGTATGTTGTTCTTGCACCAGTTGCCTTTCTCCTGATGACGCCACCCTGTTGGAATTCACCTCCTTGTAGTTGGTGTGTGTGCACATGCACCAGTGTGGACACACACCCCCGTACATAAAGGGGAGTCGGGTCCCCCTAGAGCCCAGGGACTCAGAAGACCCCTCTGTTCTGCCGCTGCTAACCAGGACCATTTGCTGCCGTGTTTTTTCTTGCCCTGCGTCTCCTCCTTTCTCGTTTTCCTTCTTTCTTCCTGCCTGTTTTCACCCGCTCCCCTTCCTGTCTGGGTTATGGCAATTGTACATAATTTTGTTTCGGGATACGGCGGAGCGTTGCATGTGTGTGATGTGGGGGGCGCACGGATCGGTCCTCCAGAGGCCGTGAGGGGGTTCGCCTCAGTCTGATTGATGGGGGAGGTGTCGCCTCTGTTCGCTCATCCATCACATACTTTATTTGGGTTTTAGAGAAGAGGAAAAGGAAAAGGGAGGGCAGGAGGGGGGTCCTCGCTCCTCCAAAAATATCAGACCGGTGAGCCCGCCGTGCTTTCTCTACCCCCCTGAGCCCACGCAGGAATAGACGTCTTATCCTTGTGACCCAGCACCATTCAGCAGTCTCAGCACTGGCAACAAAAGACAGATAAATGTGGCCCAGATAGATTTAAAGCAGATTGGGGAACAGGTTCCTGTGTTCTGGAACTTTCTATTCTTTCCTTAGCTGTGAGGAGTGGTAGAGGAATTCTGGGATAGTTAGTGGGCGCGTTGGCTTTGTGCAGGACTGGAGGTGTCTGTTTTGATGTGCTTTTCATTTAGACCCTGACAAACAGACTGTACTAGTTCTGTCAGTACTGCTAATTATTTAGCGTCTGATATATTTTCAGGTTCAAAAATGTTTTGCCGCACCTGGTAATGGCTGGAGAAAGAAAATGTAAGAGTCCTAAACATTTCTATAGTAACAACAACAACAACAACAACAACAACAATATTATTATTATTATTGTTATTATTATTACTATTATTATGGCTGGTTAGAAATATTTGTTACTGTTAAATTTTATCTTCTCCCTCATAATTTTTATGTTGTTCTGTTGTTCTATAAAAAATGTATTTATTTATTACAAAATGTTAAATAATAATAACTATGGAACTATTCTACTTTATTTAGCATTTAAAAATAATAATAAAAATGTGTATTTATTAAATGCCTTTTCCACAGCTTAAGATGGCTTCGCAAACAAATACAAGTTTAAAAATGTATATATTATTGTTTATTATAAAAATACTAGCCACCTGGCAAGTAATTCTGTTTTATTTACTTAAAATTGAATTTTTTTTCTCTCTCATATTTGCATATTTGTTGTGTGTTAGTATAAACACCTGCGTGCACGTGTTTTACTTCAGGAAGTATAACGGGATTGTTTTTTTAAGACAACACATCTGCTTCTAAAGATCTATGAATAACTGCTTCTAAAGATAAATAACAATGAATAACAATATTTCAACTGTTTCCTGTCTATTCATGCAGTTTTTAAATGCTATTAAAAATCCTTCTTTTTCTTATAGACCATGTTGTGTCACTGCTTCTTGTTGAAATGACTTTTCCTTTCAGCTTACATAATTTAGCCTGTGCTGGCAAGGAAAATAATGTTTACCAATAGCTAAATAGCCACATTTAAGCAATATTTTAGGTAATGCAACATGTCCAACAGTAATTAAATGCTAGTTTACCTATATAATAAAGCTTACAGCAGTTGTAGCAAATATCAGTAGATTTGAAAAAGATGTTTTACCCTTGGTATACATTGAGATGATTTTCAGCTTCCATGTTCTCATGTCAACACTCAGTTTCCAGCAGAGACTTCAGTGTGACCTGGAAGTCTGCAAGCTCTCACTCCATTTTAGTTTATAACACCTATTTTTCATGATCCAGTTCCCCCTTTTTTTCACTCTCGGAAATGCATCCCATGTGCAGAAGTAGAATGTATTGTTAATGTTTCATGTCTTTAAGAATAATTGTTCATTGTTTGTATTGCTTACATGATCAGCAAAAACAGTCTTCTATGAAAAAATACAAATTGTATGCAGGTCGCAGGTTTTTGTGATTTACATTTGTGTCTTGTTTTGATTTAAAAGCAACTTCACTTGCATGTTTTCAACTTGTTTTTACAATTTTTACCTCTCAATGTCTTGGGACCAGTTAGCAACATCTCTAGCAAGTCTGTATTATTCACGGTTGACTTCGTTAAAACAGAGGAAATAGATTTGAGTTTGAAATGCATCATTTACCCTCTGTCAAATGCTAGGAATGCACCCTTTGAACTGTCCGGGGCATCGTCTTGACTCTCACTGTCCTTTTCTCATTTTTATTCATTTTCTTCTCCAGTCTCTCTTTGTCAGAGAGTCTGGTGTTGTCAGGCAGCCAAGACGCTCTGATATCCATTTTGCATGCTTGTTTGAAAAAAACACAGTTATGAATATTCAGGGCATTCAGCAATTTCAAGGAGGGGGAAAAAAGATGGAAGGTAGCAAAAATAGAGCGGGGCAGAAATTTTGCTTTGTTCTTATTTTAAGTGCATCAGTCATGGAGGGGAGTAGCTCAGAGGCAAACAGCTTACTGTAAAAGTCTGCGGTGCAGGGAGAATGGCAGCTTCAGATTAGGCATGGTCTCTGTTTGAGGGTCCCATACTGGACTGGAGGATGTCTGGTGCCGCTGAACCCCATGACTTCAGACAGGCGTGTCTCTGGGGAGAGACAGTGTTACAAGAAGCTCGCCTGGTACGACAACATTTATCATCACCTACTAAGTAGTCAGTCGGTCAAAACAGAACTGAACTTGTAGGAAAAGTGCATTAGCAGATAATTCTATGAAGACAGAGAGCAGAAAAAGTTATTCAATTTCAGACAAAATATTACATCTGAAGATTTCATATACCCATTCAAACAGAGATTCTGGACTTTTTTTGTAGACAAATGTAACCTCCAAAAATAATGAATTGCATGATAATTGTTGGAAAAAATGTTTGTGTAAAGGCAGAAATCACCCATTCATTTCTTTTCTTTACATTTATATACTTTGCCTATATTATTTCTCTAATAGATTCATCTTCATAAGCCTCTTCATCTCATTCAGTACATTGATCTTCATGAGCTTAAAATCTTGTTGATTTTTTTTTCTTAGAAAAAAAAAAAAAGATAGTGATCACCATGTATTTTATGTGTATGGAAAATAGCAGCTTTAATGTTTTGATGATAACTCCTTAAGTGTTCCACTGGAAAAATTTTTTTAAGTGACACGAGGGTGGGTCAATGATGACACAATTTTCCATTGAAATGATCTACAAAATAACTGAAATGTAGTGATATGTTAGTAATACCACGTTGTATTAAATGAGTGATTCCTGCACAGCAGTTTTACACAAACACTGTTTTTACTTGCTCCAATCTAACAACTTAATTAAAGATACAAATCATTTTCCAAACATCTGAAGGGCAATCCAAAAAAGTTTATCATATTGATGTGACTGTTTTGCAAATGCCACAACCTTATGGAACATTTTCCATGATATTATTAGGAAAGAGCACTTATTGGAAAAGCTTGCTGGACTTTGGCCTATACAGCGATTCAAAGAGCTCAGCATATTTTTGGATGGCTTCTGAAGGAGCACTTGTTGCCTCCTCATCCTACGCAGTGCACTGGACCCTGATCCTTCATTATTCTCATGCTCTTTTCCAGCTGTTTCCGAGCAACATTCCTCTGTTAACCCCCCCCCCCCCCCGGTAACCGTATCCCCCTGAAATCTCTTTGGGAAGTCCTGTGAAGAATGCCGTGGATGTTGTTCGCCCTCATGTTGGTGTGTAGATGCTGAGTTTTCACAACCAGGAATCAGTTTTAAGACAGTGCCAGGAGTTACCATCACATGCCTTGAAGTCTCAATGCGAAAATTTATCTGAACTGCGTACTTCAAACAAAACCTCACACTCGTTCGCTTGCCAGTTATGAACAACTCCTGTCATATCATGTATCAAAAGCTCCAGTCCAACTCGACTGCGTTGCCGGGTGAGCTTGTGGCTAAGGAAGAGAATGCTAAACATGATCTTTATCCAAAATAACCGGGAGAGGTTAAGAGGCCATGTGTGCTACAGACTGCAGTCAACTCTATCATTATCTGAAGCTTGTTATACGCATGGGCCACTTATGACACCCCACGGGGCTCTGTTGTGCCCAGCCACACCAACAATTTGCGATGAGTCACAAACGTGTGGCATGCTGAGTTCCTACGAGAAACACCACCAGGGACGACAGCAGTGGATAATGGGGATATGAGCGGACAGGAAAAAAACCCACATCATAAGGGGATGCTGCTGTGACTCACCGCCTCTGGAAGCATAATGTTTATCCAATAATGTTTTGAGTTTATAGATGCCTTGATCATGTTCAAGCTGTTCGTGTGAAGTTTTAGATTAACCTTAGATTAGATTAACCTTTAAAAAAAAAAAGAGAGTAAAAAAAAACACGGTATGGTATTGTTTTTTATCTTACCTTAGTAATACCACAAAGTTATTTTATTTTATTTTTATTTTATTTTTAAATAAAGTATTTTTACATCATAATATCACTACTTATTTTTAATTTACTTTTTTATTTATATCAGTTTTTGCACGTTGTTTTGTTTTGTTTACACACTTTGCTGTATTGAAATGTATTTTTATTAAATTTGTTTTGTTTTGTTTTGTTAGCCATGGTAGTACCTTTGTTTTGTTTGCCTCTGTAATACAATTGTATTCGTTACTATATTGGAATGCATTACAATATGACTTTTTAAAAAAAAAAAAAAAAATTGTAGTTCATTTTATTTAATAAAATTTTATTTTAACTTTTTATTAATATCTTTTTTATGAACTTTTTTTTGCACATTTCAGTTTTATTTACATCATCTGATCAATCTGATCAATTTAATGCATCCTCTGTGAATTTTGTATGGCATAGCACTCTGAAGACGCTGTGTCTTGGCTATCATGTGATTTTTACACCTTTTTTTTTTTCAGCGTCTCACAACATTTCAAGACCCCTGCATTCTATTCTGTTTCACACTGTCTGTTCACAAATTTATTTATAACTTTATTTATAATAAACTTTTATGAATAACTTTTTTTTGCACATTTCAGTTTTATTTACATCATAACGTTACTACTTTTTATTTATTTAAATATTTATTTTATTTTATTTATTTTTATTTTATTTGTTAATCATTTTATATTTTTAATACATTTCATTTAATATAAATGAAACAACTTTTTATTACCAGAAAACGCTCAACAGGTGTATTAGCCAGGCAAATCTGTTATGAAACATTATTCGCACCTGATAAACCGTTTAAAACTATTATATAATATAAATTCGTAAGAAGCAGGGAAGACTTCTTCTCGACCACCATGTGTGAAATACTTCAACAAAGTAATACTAAAGAATTTCTTCACATCCAGTTGGCTTGCATGCTCTCCATTTCTCCTTCCTCCTCTGTCATGTTATCTAGACAAACAGCAGCTCTCAGCATGTTAGCAGGAGAGCTCGAGGTAAATGCTATTTGTCAGCGTTCCTGCATCAGTGCCAGCATTAGGGTGGGCTCTTTCTGGTGAGTCCTGCTCAAAGAAGCCGGTGTAGTAAGTTAACGTTCTTGAACAATGCGGTGGGTGGGAAAACAAAGCAAGGTCTGAAGAGAGAGCACACCTCAGAGACTATTAACAGCACAGTTGGGGTCTGCTAATTGCTAGAAATAACTGCAGAGCTTGGGAATATGCTCCAGTCTGCCGGAGGGAGCTCCGCAGAGCAATTTTAGAGTTTATAGTCTCTTGTAGTTCAGTTTTGAGATCTTCAATATTGGTGGGATTTGCACGTAATTGAATGGTTTTTATGATGACTTCATCTGGAAGCGCTAGATGATTAGGTTATCTTTTCTGTCTCCCCCTTGTGCCCCCATGTCCACGCCGGTCAGTCTTGATGGCTCTCTGGGGTCTTGGCGCTTTTCAGCCAGGGAGGAAATGAGTTTTTCCATGCTCCTGCGTGTTGGAACATTTATCACCGCCATCACCAGGAACTGCAGCACAGAAAAAATTGGCTCGGCGTAGGATCTGTCACCAGAACCTCGATGTATATGACACAGAAGTATTTAGTCCTTCCTCTGTTCACCACTGAAATCATGACCTTCTGTTTAATTGTGTGAACTAGCAAAGAGTTTAACCTACCATGTTGCTTGGATCCAACATGCTGACAAATCAAAATAACAAGACAAACAGACTAATACAGATCTGTGTCAAATCAACAAAAAATCAAATAAGGTTCTTAATAAAAAACGTGCCTCTATTTACATTTTTGCAAAACTCCAAAAACATACCAATACATAAAATTCATAATCTGAAATGAAAACTATTGGCAGTAAAACACCAACAACTTTTATTCCTTTTCGCACAAATTACAATTACAGTGGCAGATTATTAATGAATAAAGACTCATTTTTCGCCCCTTTTTAATTGCACAATATTGTTATGCTTTTATCATAGTGCATGATTTGTAAACAAATACATTTTGATCTTTGCATCACATCATCAGCTCATTTTATATGGCTTTTCTGGTGTAGTAAACTTGCTTGGTATCTCACCCGGTACAGCATTGCATTTGCATTGCAAAGTGCTCAGATACAATTCCTGTGAAACATGAGTTATGATGAAATAGCTACTGAAAATGGCATGGTTGCTTCAGCAAATGCTTTTTTATCTCACGTTTGATTTTGTTGACACTATTAGGCTTGTTTTCCAAACTGCCGCGATACGTACAACAACCAACATACTAAAAACACTGCCAAATTCACATTCATCTGTTTTGGATAAAATTGAACGTCCTTGTATCTCCACTCACTGGGCATTTTACAGAAATATTTTTTACAATGTGTCTGGTTGAAAAAAATCATATTTGAGTGCACTCAGTGGGTCAGGGTTTGAGACAAATGGAAAACCATCAACCATTTCCACAGATATTTAGCACTGTTTGTTATTGAGTGTGAGCAACATCAGCATTTCTGTCCCTCACTTGGTCTATTCAGAACAGGATAAATGTAATACAGGTGTTTGACTGTGTGCATTAGATGTCCCTGAACGTCACAGATGAGTCAGGAAGGCATTGTGGAAACGTGTTCATCAATAGAGGGGAAGTGTGTGGCATGTAGAATAACAAGAGCGCACGAGGCCAAATAGGATAGTCTAATCGTGCTCATTCTAAAGGGACAAATATATCTTATTTCAGGAACAATGCTAAAGTGTGGTCACGCCTGGATGACACACAGG
>JAFVLL020029910.1:0-40676 GCA_021397915.2 Tor tambroides
TTCCATGAAATGTCAAAATACTCCCGGACATAAACAATGAATGATGACTTTACATTTTTAATCTTTACTTACCATAACGTCTTTCACTCGCTTCTTTCAGGCTGAAAAAATAGCGGCTTCTCGCACTGGTGTCGTCCGATTGTGACGTGACGTGCGTGGCGTGCTCTCTTTCACGTCCGCGTTCCCAAACCAGCGCCGCTGGGTTATGATCAAAACCAATTTTCAACCCAAAATTGGGTTAAAACAACCCAACCTCCTACCCAGCGGTCTCGACCCAGCATTTGGGTTGAAAAAATAACCCAGCGTTTTTTAGAGTGTACTCAGAAAAAAGGTATAAAAGCTGTCACTGGGCGGTACCCTTTAAGTCAGGGATAGGCAATTTCGGTCCTGGAGGGCAGGTGTCCTGCAGCGTTTAGCTCCAACCCTAATCAAACACACCTGCCTGTAACTTTCTAGTGATCTTGAAGACATTGATTAGCTTCTTCAGGTGTGTTTGATTAGGGTTGGGGCTAAACTCTGCAGGACACTGGCCCTCCAGGACCGAAATTGCCTATCCCTGCTTTAAGTTAAATTGAAAAATAGTTGTATACTATTTGGCCCATGCCTGGCAGAAAAAGAAAATAATCAACCATAATGCTGTTTATATACAAATCTACTCTCAGGCTCTGTCTGTGCATTTACACAAATGCTTTAAAATGAGATTCATAATTTTACTAAAATTTCCTAAAATAAGGGTTTTTATTAGGATAAATATAATGAAACCTAGTAACCATATGTCAACGGACATCGGATGATTTGTTCCAATTTCAAAAGCTGTCTTGGCAAATTTTGTCAGCTGATGACTGTATCCTCATAGTACAATTCATAGTCTTATTGAGGGCCATCTTTAGACTACAATGTTTGGCTCAAATTCACAGGGCCCAAGGAACAGTTATCCTCAGACGTTCACAGTTTGCTAAATGTGCCTCAAATGTCAAATATTGCGTGACTCAAAAGCCTTTCCGCATAATAGTAATCTCTCAAACTATGGGTGGGGAACGTGTGACCTTGACAGCCGATACCTGAGCAAACATAATAAAACAGTCTACCAACAGTCAGAAGTCAAAGGGGTTTGGGGATAGAAGGGTTTTTCTAAAATTTAGGATTTTTAAACTGTATTACATGACAAATTAACCTAATTATAAAATCTCTGGCAGTATGATAACTTATGCAGAAAATGAAGGTAAACTTTCTGAAACTGTATATGTTATAGAAACTATATAAACTATATATTTCTAGAGAATAGTAATTAAATAAGAAAAGGATTCATTAATTTTCTTGGGATGTAAAATGTATTAGCTATGTATGTTTCAGCGTTTTAAAATTCAACATTACTTTCTGGAAAATAGGTTACATGTTCATATGAATCATTCTTGCAAAGCTTTACACACACACACACACACACAAAGTTCAGACTATCTAATGATAAAAGAAGCCAAGAAGGTTATTTTAAAACCATTCTGTCAAGATTTTTCAGGGTGGTCTGGCAACTTTGGATATAATTGATAGTCCTGATATGGAGGTGGAGCTGATGGGTCAGACTGATGAGAGTTTGGACCAAACTGGCCAGGAGGTCCAGGGAAACCAGGTGCACCAAACTGACCAAGAGGAGGACCAAGGTAACCAGAAGCACCAAACTGAACATTAGGAGGCCCTGGGTAACCAGCAGCTCCAAACTGAACATGAAGAGGTCCAGGGTAATCAGGAGCTCCAAACTGACCAGGTTGTCCAGCCACATTAAGTGGTGGGGCTTGAGGAGCTATAGGAGGTGGGTTGGGGTACATATTGGTTCCTGGTGGTTGATTCCAGATTCCAAAGTCACTGTTTGTAGCCCCTGACCCAGGCTGAGGAGGAAGAATCACAACTGGGAATTTAATCTCTGGATCTGAGGCATACGGCACATCCAGGTAGACCTAGACACAATGCACACATATTGAAATACAGATGATTCAGTTAGGACTGTACTGTAAAGTGGTAAAGTTGTCCAATTAATTATTTGTATGCATTTTAAATTAGTGCATTTTAATGTTTTTAGTTTAGCATAAACCATTTTTAGGCAAATTAAAAATAAATACATTAACTTATAGGGGTTATAGCATTAACATAAAATATTCAGCAACAGATTCTGTTAGAGATGATCAGTCACAGCCCTTAATTTACAAAATGGTTAACATGTTAAAATCCACCTTTAAAATAAAAACAGACACACGAATATCTAATGTATGTGCTCACTTCACTGCATTGAGTTGCTTTAGATGTTAAAACTCACCCTGAGTCTGTACTCAACCGTGAGGATCCTACAGTTTAGGATAGAGATGGTAAGGCTGGGAGGAATGGACAGCACTTTGGTGACAGTTGTCTTTGAGTTTGGCTCTATGGGTTCCCCTTCCTCTTTAAGAAGGTTATGTGTGTGAAGTCTTCTCTTGCCTCTGGCAAAAAAACTGTGTTTTTCATACAGGCAGTATTTTGGCTTGATTGAACGGGAAGAATTGTTCTGAACTTCAGCCAAAACTTTCAAGCCCTCTCCTGTAGAGAGACATACACTCAATTAGGTTAATTATATGATAAAATATCACTAGAAAATACAACTTTGACTGCTGTTTTGGCATATGGGCCTCTTAGCTCACAATCCTATTACACATGGCAATTTAAAGTTCATAATGAAATCTCCAGTGACAATGCTGTAACTGGTTGAAATAATATTCCACAAAAAGTGTATGTTCCAAACAAAATTGTGTGAGTTGAAATAACCCCTTTCCTTACACAAAAAAAGTTTACAGAAAGTAAACTTATACCAGAAAAAAAAATCCAGCCACTGCTCCCCACTATAGATGTTTACAATTTTAATCAACATTTCATTTTGCTACAAACACATTCAAAATTTGCTTTTCTGTGCAGTTTCTGGATCTTGTGTAGCCAAATGATCCTGCAATGGAACCCAAACATAATGGAACGTGACTGCTCTGAAAAAAAAAGAAATAACTACATACAATATATGAATACTAAGTCTTATTAATAATTAAGCCTTGCTCTGAACAGACTTCTCTGAAGTCTAGCTCCAACTTATTAAGACAAAATTGATAAAAAAAAATACTATGTCAAACTAACAGAACGTGTTTACTGATTTGATGAAAATGGCTGTCTAATGTACATTCAGCTTTGGGTTTTATTGACACAACAGAACAAGAATGGTTGACAATGAGGGAACATCAACAATGCTGAGATGTTACAATAACAAATACAATGTTACCAAGGTAGTATCCCATTTTCTCAGTGTTTATGTTCATGGAGACACTCCCAGAGGTGAAGAGCTTCATTTGTTTATCTTTGGTTCCAGACTGAGGTGCCTAAATAAGACAAAACATGTACAGTGAGAGAACCTCAAAACATATTGAGGAATGTATGGTAAAGACATACATGGGATTTTAGTCAACATCTCACCATTAGTTCAGGACCAGGCAGATCAGGTTTGGGTACATAGTGGAACTCTGCTTTGTCTTTGCTAGAAACACGCATTGCTCTTTCTAGCTTTGCCTCCAAAGCATAGAAAATTTTTCCAACTGAACCTTTGAAGGATGGTGGGAAGTGTCTATAAAGAGAAGAATGTGTAAATGTGGAGTTATATTGAGATTGTAAAACAGAACAAGAAAATTGGGGGGAAAATTTTTAATATTTTTAAATATTAAAAATATTAAAATATTTTTTATTATTATTTTTTTAAATGTTATTAATATTTGAAAACCTTTTGTCTGTGGTAACCAACATGTAGGATGTCATGACAGTAAACAAAGAGAACACCTTTAAACCTTCATAAGTGTATCAAAATGTTTTCACATATTTATAGTCAGTTGCATGCAGAACAGTACAGAAACGCTTGTATAAACAGTTTCAGCGGGGGATGTCAAACAGGTGAACTGGAGAAAAGAAGAGACCATTTCATTCTTACCTTTATCCGAAAAGTCCATTCTGGAATATCCGTAGCTGACAATATAAAATAACAACGCGTGATGCGTTTGTCCTATCAATGACACTGACACCGCAAATATGCAAATAAGAACGTTAACCCGGGGTTTAGGAATGTACAGTGTGAAACGTCATCTTATGAATACCCAGAAATCAGGACTAATTGTTAATCCTAGGTAAAGTATGGGCAGCAGTGCCAAACTTGAAGCTAGATAACCTTGCTTTTCAAAAAAAAATGAAAAGAAAATTGCACACGATTTTATGATCGCTTTTATGATCTCAAACATCCTCATTCACTGATCCACCAACACGTTTACAGATCCAAAGTCACACTTTATGAAAAGCGAAGAGTTGTGTAACTTACTGTTGAGGCAACTGAAAGGTGAATGGATAAACATGACGCCCTGGTGCAACAACTGAAGAATCTAATAAGTCATAGATAAAAGCAAAGATTATGTTTTTCAGTTTAATTTTCATAACTCTTCTTGCAATATTAATTTAACTTGAGAACGGACTTACACGGCTGTCCGGAGGGATCGTTCAGCATCTCACGGTCATTACCTACAACACACAACATGCTTGTTGAATCGACCTGATGTCTAATATAAAAATGAACAGCTGTAGTTCCTCCTACCATGTGTTTTTTGCTCCAGAACAAAAAACCTCTCCACGGAATAATACTTCTCCTTATCCGAGTAAACAATAGTTGTTTGACCGTGACGCTCGGTCCAGCACACTTCTGCTTTCCCTTTAATTTTCACACTCAGTGACTGCATTTGTGTGTCCTTCGCTACATCCAGAATAACTTGTCCCGATATAAAATCCCCGCTGGTGAAGGTATTGCTCTGATTGATAGGATTGTAAGTAACATAAATGTTTTTCACAGCGAGGGACATCTTGTCGTTTGGTGTCAGTATCCGCTTTTGACGTTTGAACTCAATGAAATATCACTTTACAGTCACGCGCTTGCTGCAGGAGACCATCAGTAAGTATGTGGACTTCCATCTGTGGGTGGGACATTCTGGTGTTTGAAGCTCCTACTGTTCTTGGGCTGTGTGCCGAGCGCTAGTCTACAAAACAAGATGGCATAATCCTGAAGGTGCGTTCGACTTCGGCTTCTGGCTGGATTTAACCGTAGAAATTTGCCTCTTGTAGTCAGGGGAGGAGTTGAAAACTGAACCGTCAAACTGGACGCTTTCTTGCGCAGTGATTATGACATAGGAAGCGTATTAGAATATTTACCTCAGATAGAAAGACGTGTGAAGTTTACATGTAGCGTCCAGAAACACTTTCTATTCAACAGGTTAGTGCCTTTATGTACATGTAGAAAGTTGAAGATAGCCATGTATTATTTTAAAAATAAAGTGAATTGCATATTTTTATCGGTATAATATAAGACTGCAAGAGCTTTTGCTGTTATAAACAAAAACTAATTTGTGAGTATTTGTGTAATTTAAGGTGTGGTAGAATAAAGACAAAACCCAAACGGTCATGGGCCTAGTGTGTTACATCATATCTGCAAACAAAACAAGTATTGAATTGGAGTGTGATAAATATAATGATTCACTTAGAGAGGTTAGCTCAAAGTATAGAGAATAGATTGAGGAGATTCTGGGAGCAGGTATGGGATGCACAGGGGTATAAAGTGCTATTTACATTTTTGCACGAAACAGGGTTAAAATCAATTTAGAGTGCTTGGGTCTGAAATATAGAGATATGAGCAGAAAACAGATGAGCTGAACACACAGTACAAGGTGATGCCAAGTCTCAAACAATGTGAGGTTCTAAGCAAACACCAATATAGTCAGGTGACATGTAAAAGTACTGAAGGTGCCCACACAGTGAACAGCCATCAACAAGAAGAAAAAAGATGAAAACTCCTGAAACTTTGGCGTGTATATGGTGTGGGAGTAGGATGAAGCTGAAAGTTAGATGTCACAACTAGCATCAATGGGACATGCAAAGTGGCAACCTCTAGGGAATCCCTGATGAAAAAGACAACAACTGAAACCACCATGGTTGGCTGGTCTTAGCTGGTTTAAGCTGGACAGCTGGCTTAAGCTAAAGAAGTGGTCAAAACTCCTCTTAAACCAGCTATGATCAGGTTGGAAGACCAGCTAAACCCAGCCAACCAGCCTAGGCTGGTTTTAGTTATTTTTTCAGCAGGGTGGTTATAAAAACAATCAAAAAGCGCAGCGTCTACAGGCAAAGGGGAAGGCGATAGAATCCGTAATGAAACCTGAATCAGCATGGCATGGGGCTTAGCTTTTCAGAGGTGGTGAGAAACGCGAGCTAGAGATGGATTTTTTTCTTACTAAACAGGTATATTTTAATGAACTGACAGACAGTCATGTAGCTCAACAGTAGCATGAGTTAATTATAACATTTGATATTATTAGGCTAGCAATCTTTACGTCTCATGTCAACAATTTGTAAACTTTTCTTATATCATTTTGTTTTTCATTTGACAAATGTTTGACAATGTTTCCAATAAGTCAAACAATAACATTAAATATGGCACCTGCTCAGATAACTTTTTTTTCTACTAAGTGTACTGTTTTCCACCTTTTAACAAGATAATATGTGAGTCTATAATATATGTGTGTAAATTCAGTTTTATGTTTCATTAAAAAATAGAACTACATAAAATACATTATTCAGTCAAACAATAGTGTCACAGTGTGTTCAAAGAAATTTGAGTGTTAAGCAGACTTGTTGGTCTATATTGTTGTAACTTAGTTTAAGTTTTGAATAAATTTTCTAACAGTTTAAGGAGAAATTCATGGTAAATCTGTAACTTTTGTAACAATTTATGCAGAAACTGATGGTAAATCTACACTATAAAAAACTGTTGTTTCAACTTATAAAAAATGTGTTCATTCTGCTGCCTTAAATTTTTAAGTTAACTCAAATATCCAAGTTGTCACTTAGTACAATTTAACATTTCAGGTTGAATAAATGTACAATTTTAAAGCAGCACAAACACTTACTTTACGTTGAAAAACATTTAAATTTTTTTTTTTTTAAAAATACAGTACTCTACTTAACAATAAATAAAGCAGGATTTATCTTTTTCATGAGATGTAAAATATAGCACTATACTGAAGATTTAGAAATACAAAAATAAATGGTATAGAATGCTGTTAGCTTGTTAACACTCAACATCACTACCTAAAATATAAAAGGCTACATATTAATACAAATGATTCCAGGATAAAACAGTAATAATAAAAGAAGTCTAGAAGGTGATCCTAAAATCACTTTGTCAAGATTTCTCAGGGTGGTCTGGCAACTGTGAATATAATTGATATTCCTGATAAGGAGGTGGAGCTGATGGGTCAGACTGATGTGAAACTGAAGAACCAAACTGACCAGGAGGTCCAGTGTAACTAGGGGGAGCAAACTGACCCGGAGGTCCAGTGTAACAAGGAGGAGCCAACTGACCCGGAGGTCCAGTGTAACAAGGAGGAGCCAACTGACCCGGAGGTCCAGTGTAACAAGGAGCAGGAAACCGACTCAGAGGAGGTCCATAGTAGCTAGGGGCACCAAACTGACCAGGTGGTCCAACCACATTAAGTGGTGGGGCTTGTGGAGCCATAGGAGGTGGGTTGGGGTACATATTGGTTCCTGGTGGTTGATTCCAGATTCCAAAGTCACTGTTTGTAGCCCCTGACCCAGGCTGAGGAGGAAGAAGCACAACTGGAAATTTGATCTCTGGATCTGAGGCATACGGCACATCCAGGTAGACCTAGACATGAAGCACAGAAATTGAAAAACAAATTATTTAAGTTAGGAGCGGGTAATGACAACAGAAACCCATCTCTGATAAACAATCAGCACATCCCTTAATTTAAAATACAGTTAACTGTAATACAGTTACAGTTATGTTATGATCCAACTTTAAATTAAAAATAGAACACAGAGATATGCCATTCTAGTGTCTTTGCTTTAGATGCTTAAACTCACCCTGAGTCTGTACTCGACCTTGAGGATCCTACAGTTTAGGATAGAGATGGTAAGGCTGGGTGGAATGGACAGCACTTTGGTGAGAGTTTTCTGTGAGTTTGGCTCAATGGGTTCTCCTTCCTCTTTAAGCAGGTCACCTGTGTGAAGTTTCCTCTTTCCTCTTGCAAAAAAACTGTGTTTTTCATACAAGCAGTATTTTGGTTTGATTGCACGGGAAGAACTGTTCTGAATTTCAGCCCAAACTTTCAAGCCCTCTCCTGTAGCAAGACACAATGAAACAATTAATTCAATTAAAATTGTTGAGTAAAATATCACTAGAAGCTATGACTCTGTCTGCCTTTTGACAAAATGGGCCTCTTAATTCAGAATCATGTTACATATGAGATATAAAAATACACAACTGAAAATAAAGAAGACTGTAACATTGATTGACAAATAACATTGATTGTATGTATTCCAAGAAGAAGAAGAAGAAAACAAGTTGAACCAATTCTACAAGTGGTGCGTGGGTTTAAATGGGGGAGAGAACTTATGGTTGATTTCAAGCCTGGAATGTGTAACTTCTTTGTGTAACAACTTCTGAAAACACATGATTTAAAAAGACCTCATTCATGATCTTAATCTACTTGCTTACACAAGAGTGCTCAAAGACTGTAAACATGAAACTCAAGAATGGAAAAGTACATCTAACGGTGATCACCTACTCCACAAAGATGTTTGATATTTACAATTTTACATATATTTAATTTTGTTACAAAAAAAGCCTCAAAAACTAGCTTTCTCTATTCTTTTTCTATTTACTTTTATTTTTGTGTGTGTGTGTGTGTGTGTGTGTGTGTGTGTGTGTGTGTGTGTGTGTGTAACCTTGCTACTTGTACTGCTTTAGGCTAACCGAGACTTGTCATAACACTTGCATATTATTGCTCTTTTGTTTTGTTGTTTTTGATTGCTTCTATTGTCTTCATTTGTAAGTCACTTTGGATAAAAGCGTCTGCTAAATGACAATGTAAATGCAATGAAAATGTAAATATACAGAAATGGTTTGAATAAGTCTTTCTTTGAAATAGTTGTGTTTACAATAATCAAAATTTGAGTTTATTGACAATGGGAGATATTAACACTGCTGAGATGTTACAAGAAATATAATGTTACCAAGGTAGTATCCCATTTTCTCAGTGTTTATGTTCATGGAGATACTCCCAGAGGTGAAGAGTTTCATTTGTTTATCTTTGGTTCCATACTGAGGTGCCTAAACATGACAAAACAAGTATTATACAGGTGAGAGAACCTCAAAACAGATGAATGTATGGTAGACATACATGGGATTTTAACTCACCATTAGTTCAGGATTGGACACATCCGGTCTGGGGACATAATGAAACTCTGTTTTGTCTTTGCTAGAAATACGCATTGATCTGGATAGCTTTGTCTCCAAAGTGTAGACAACTTTTCCAACTGAACCTTTGAAGGTTGGTGGGAAGTGCCTATAAGGAAAATAAATGTTTTATGTAAAATTGTACAGCAGGAAGTAAAGTCTCATTAAAAGTTTGAAATTTCTGAAAAAAAGAAACACTGGTAAAAGTAGTTTGGCATGATGTTCTATTTTATTAACTATATGTTAACATTTTTGAAAAATATATATTAAAATATATTTACATTAAATATGTGCAGTCAAGCCATTTTATTTTAACATATAGTTATTCACATATAGTAATATTGTTTTAATACATTAATAATGTCAATGTGGCATAATCAACATTCAAGAGGAAGAAAATTCCTTGATATTAAAACTTTTTAATAACGAAGTTGTGTTTATTTGCATATATTCAGGACGCAAAGAACGTACTTTAGTACTTTTAACTTTTGACATTTTTTTTTTATTTCGTTTGAATAGTATACAAGTTTTTTTAAATTATGAAAATAACGTGAATACAAGGGATTACATTTCTAAAAACATGGTAGGCTATATTTTAAACTTTGTTCTTAAAATACTTTTTCCCCCTTAACTTACTGTAGAGGCAACTGAAAGGTGAACGGGTAAACATGACGCCCTGGTGCCACAATAGAAGAATCTAAGAAGTCAAAAATAAAATCAAAGATTTTTTAAAGTTTATTTCTCAAAGCTCTTTTTGCAATATTCATCTAATTCGCTAGCAGACTTACACGGCTGTCCTGATGGATCTTTCAGCATCTCCTTTCCTGCAAGATCAAGTTACAGCACAACATAAAGCTGGTTAAATCGACCTGGTTTCTTCTAAGTATAAAGCAAAACTTACAGCTGTAGTTCCTCCTACCATGTGTTTTGTCCTCCCGAACAAAAAACCTCTCCACAGAATAATACTTCTCCTTATCCGAGTAAACAACAGTGGTTTTACCGTGACGCTCGGTCCAGCACACTTCTGCTTTCCCTTTAATTTTCACACTCAGTGACTGTATTTGTGTGTCCTTCGCTAAATCCAGAATGACTCGTCCCGATATAAAATCCCCGCTGGTGAAGGTATTGCTCTGATTGATAGGATTGTAAGTAACAGAAATGTTTTTCACAGTGAGGGACATCTTGTCTCCTGGTGCCAATATCTGCTTCTGACCTCTGAACTAAACTCTATCAAATTATCGCTGCTCCTCAGTCGACTGCAGGAAACAATCAACGAAGTATGTGGGCTTCCAGCTGTGGGTGGGACATACTGTAGTTTGAAGAGAATATCGGGCGTGGTCTGTATTTACATTTGGGCCTGGTGAAAATGAGATCAATCAAGCCAGATCTCAGAGATGGGATTGTGTCGGGGAACAAATCTTGGGAGGGCTACATAAATTCTGCTGCATAAAGGCTTGAAGAGCACAGTGGCCCAGTAGACCCTCACTGCAGAACAAAGATCCAGGGGGCGGGGTTGGATCCACATCTAGGGGGTGGAGATTGGTAGGTTTAGGGGTGGGGATGGGTAGGTTTAGGGTTCGGGGGGTGGAGACCGGTAGGTTTAGGTATATGTAAAGAGAGGAGGAGTTGGATCTAGATCCAACCACGCCCCCTCCACAATTTGCCAAAAAAAGTTTTTGAATTGTCCACTAGATGGCAGCACGCTACATGTGAACAAACTAGTTGAACTAGTTTAATGATACCATTGTTTACAATAATTACATTTAGTTTCATAAATAAAAGAACACTTTTTCAAAATTCCTTGTAAATTCTGGAAGGCCGGGGTTGTCACATCTTTTGAAATTTGAAAACTTGCCCTGACTTGACATTTCTAGTGTGGATGTATTGGGTTTTTGACTCTAAACCTTTATGACAACGAAATTATATATATATATATATATATATATATATATATATATATAATTTCGTTTTATATATATATATATATATATATATATATATATTTACAATAGTAGCTGTTATTGGATCTAAATAAACAGTCACTTACTTTTACAGGAAAACTAAATGACAGTAACACATTAGTGTGTATGTTCCAGCTCTGCTGACCTGTTAACATTTAGACTTTTGATTTGTTTTTCTTTATAATCTATAATTTAGTTGCTTTGAACTGTTACATCTGCCAGCAAACATGCTACATGCAGTTTATATTGCAACATTTATAGAAGCCACAATGTAGAACATACAGAAATATACATATGTATATTTCTACATGTACAGTAGCTATTAAAAAGAAATGTAAAAATAAATAAATAAATATTTGTTGCATCCTTAAACCTCAAACAGGTATGTGTGATTAACTCAGTCTTAAACAATCTTGATGACTCTGAAACCATATTTTGAAGAAAACAAATTATAAAACAGTAGTCTTGGTCTGAACTGTGTATCTTGCGGATTGTTTTGGAACTGTTCACTAGATGGCAGCATGTGTACCATAGTGTACCTTCCTTGCATTAGTTAACTACTTTTTTATACTGACCAACAACACACATATAATCTGTGTTTAAGATGCTTAATAGACATCCTTGGTGAGACGCTCTGTAAGGAGCTGAATTTAGCTACAGCATGATTCTCAGTGCTGTTATATATCGTTTTTTGCGGTCTATATTTTGGAACACTTTTCATCTACTTCTACAGGGAAACTGTTAAAAAAACACTTTTTTTCTTCTCAGTACAAATGGACATTTTGTGTCGCATACACTGTAAATGCTCAAGTGAAGGTCTCTGAAGGAATTAAAAGAAATTTGAAAGCTCGTGAGGGTAAAATGTCGTTATTAATCTTGAAATAAATCTTTATGTGTAGTCATACTATCTTGGTCAGACTTTACACCAATTTGGGTCACAAGGAATCGCACGCCACCACCGTGAATTCACCGGATTACGGGGGCGTGGCCGCAGTCAGAGCGAAAGGTGTTGAGTGGGCGTGGCCATCCAGGTTTCTTTGCTCAGACATCTAGAGAGAGAGAGAAGAGAGAGGGCGCCTGTTCACTGCGGTCCATCCAATGGTGAGGAGCTGATTGAGTCGCTATGGTGACGAGATTGTTTCGACAGAGGCTGTGATGGGTTGACAGGTGCGTGACAGTCGCGTCTGTGCAAGCATGTACGCCAAAGGCAAAACCAGCGTGCCATCGGATAGTCAAGCCCGAGAAAAGTAAGTTATATTGATCAGGGGGTGGAGGAGGAATTCTCGCGATCACATCTGCAGTCGCACACACACACATTTGGACAGAGGAGACATGTAAGACAGCAGCTGGCGCATGTACTACTGTATGCTTCGCTCCTCAAGTTACGTGCTTTCTGCATTATGAGAAATATTATTAGATCACTCAGTGAATCGTGTGGTCAGTCTGTCTGTAGCAGTCTGTTTGATTATCAAGAATAATTTAGTTTCCTTCATCGTTCTTGAGCAGTCAAGGGCAGAATCTTTCTTTAACAGCACGTAATTAACTAACTCAGTCTGCTTCCTTGTCACTTTGTAACCCAGTGTTTTATGCATTTTACATTTGAGTGACCTTTCCAGCTGTCCATCTGAATGTCTGTTGGCTGTTTTTCCTTTTCTTAGACAAAACAAGCTTGGTTGTGTTATGTTGTTCTGTGCCAGAAGGTGTTTAAGCTTTAATCATAAGGATGCTCAAATCATTTCACAGTAATAGGGCGGTTGACAAACAGTAGGCCTATGGACAACTTTATTTTCAACATCAAGATTTTATGCTTGAATGTATATTAATTTCTACAAGAATTGTTTGATTTTGGTGCTTTGGCCATTTATTTTATTTTCAACATCTGTTTGAAGGTTTCTCCTTTTTTGCTGTCCACTTCACTATTTTTTTTTTAAAAGCTGCATTTTTATTAAAAAGTTTTACATATAAAGATATGAGATATATCATTAAAATGTTCATTCACATGAGACGAAGACATTCTATATAAGTATTCTAGAAACAGCTGTTTTAGTTTACATGGACATGGACCAACATGTAGTCCTTGCTGAAACCATATTTCCAAACAAAATTCATAGTCAAAGATAATACTAAAGGTGCTAGATAATGTGCTGAGGGTGGTCTTGTTGTATTGCATGTGTTGTCAGACGTTTAGCAAGTCAGTAACATCTTAAATTGCATGTAAATTACATAGTGCTGTGAAGTTACAATGTCATTTTAGACTTGTGTCTGGTTTTAGTTTATTCTCTTTAAATTTGAACAGCGTAGAAGTTGAATAATATAACTGGATTTTAAAAAAGCAATCCTCTTAAGCACGCTCTTAACTTAGAAGTTGTTCTTGTGTTGTAAAGATCACCAAACATTGATAAGCTCACCCGATTTGTAGGCCGATCTCAGTTTAATGAGTCACATTTCTTCATCATTGTCAGGAAGACTATGCTGATAAAACTATCCTATAAGTAGCAAGAGATATTCTTAATAACTCTCTGTGTGCTTTAGGGTACGTATGCATACATATGGGTCCCAAATGAACATTTGTCAAATGCCAAAACTGAGTAAAATTTGGCTTTTTTGAGTAAATAAAATGCCAGCTGGCATGTAACTTTATTAGGAACCGTAACATAATCCATGGTTTAAATCTGACCCTTGCTCATGTAAGGGATCTGAGCTATTCAAATCAAAGACATGCAAACCATTGACTAAAGAAAACATCTGTCACAACATGTCTTCTAACAGCTTTTAGCTCAGTGGAAAATGTATTATAGGATGTTTATCTAGAATGCCTGAAGTTTCTTTTCTTCTCTAGAACTCCATGTGGGAACACATATGTGGAATATTCGTCACTTGGAGCTAGCAAAACAAAATTATGAAACAAAATCAACGTGGAGGTTTTTGTGACAGTTTCCAAAGATACATAAATAAATAAATATTTCAGCTGTCATTAATATAATGATTTTTTTTTTTTTTTTTACATTTATGCATTTTGCACAAGCTTTTATCCGAAGCGAATTACATAGCATTCAAACAATTTGTTAGTTCATGCATTCCCTGGGAGTCAAACCCATGACCTTGGCATTGCTATCATACTGTTTGAACACCATAAAAACATTTTTTTCAGTTTAATAGCTTGTAAGAAATATTAATGAAATGATCTTAACCCACTGATCATTAGCAGGTGTGGCCAAAAGTTAATTTTGAATCCTGCTCACATATAATTTGAAATTCTGTGTCATTAATACTTTTACATCTTCTACTACAAAGTTCCTGAATGGTGATTTTCAAATATATGTTCTCTTTGGCCCGGTTTCATAGACAGGGCTTAGCGTAAACCAGGATTAGGCCATAGTTCAATTAGGACATGTAAGTAATTTTTATAAACATGCTTTAGATTAAAGCATTACTGGTGTGCATCTTAAGACAAAACAAAGGCACTGACATGTTTTAAGATCAGTCAGTGCAAGTTTCTTTCAGTTGAAACAGCTCAGATTTACATTTTAGTCTAGGACTAGGCTTAAACCTTGTCTGTGAAACTGGGGGTTTGTGTTTTGTAATGTGGTGAAAAGTGTCTATGTTCTGCAGTTATGTTCAGTATGTAAGAGAATGACTGGTGTTGTCGTTCCTGCTGCTGGAACAGTTTTCCTGCAGAGTGGTTGGCCTCTGATATTTCTCTCCATCATTGATATGCAAGCAGCATCACACCGGCCCTACTGCAAGGTTAAGCAAGCGTGACGGCATGGCTTAGAAACCGGCTAGGACTCTTTCTCTCTGTCTTTAGCCTGTGTGTTATACAGCCTTCTTTTTCACATATCACACACACTCAGTCTGCATGGTCCTTTAGTTTTCCCATGTGACCTGTTTGAAATCCAACAAAGTTAAGTGGTTTCTCCATTATTGTCACTTTGGTCTGTTTCTCCTGTAGTTGTTAACTAGACTAAGAGCTTCTGGTAAGCGTGTACGTTCTTTTCCAGAGTTGCACATTTTCTCCCTGCTTTCATCTGCAAGATAAGCTGGCATTTCCTGTTGTTTTGGAGAAAGGCATTGTTTCTCGAGGTGTTGTGCAGCATGCTTTGGAATAAACCCTAAACTCCTGGTTTTCATTCTGTGTTCATATGCCTGCTCAGGTCAAACACTATTTATTGACATCTTCAACAACATTAAACATGGGCACTTGCTTTGTTGTATTTTCTTTGCATTGTTTTTTTAATAAAATATTTTTATGTTCAGTTTTATTGAAAACTTTATGATAAATAAGAAAGCAAAGCACTTCCATGTTAACTAGCAGACCAGAAGAATTTGGGCCCAGTAGGCTGAGGAATGTAGCATTGTCCTGTCCACACAGGATATGAGTTTCATTCCTTACCTAGTTGGCTTTTTCCCCTCTAAAATACTTTTGTTGTTCTTTCATAGCTCCATTTCACCTGTTTTGTTTCAAAGGCTAAGTGGAACTGTTTTTTTTTAAACATGTCTTTCCAAACAGATTGATTTTTTTTTTCAAATGACAGCAGCTTGCACACAATTTTAACAAAAAAATAAATAAATAAATAAAACATCTATATACTATATATTTGCATACAACCATTAAAAGTTTGGGATCAGTAAGATTAAAAATGGAGAAACATCAAGAGAAATGACTTTTTTACTACGTTTTTCAGCATGGATGCATTAAATTGATCAAAAGTGACAGTAAAGACCTTTAGATTGTTACAGAGAACATCTGTTTCAAATAAATGCTGTTGAACTTTCTATTTATCAAAAAAAATCCTGAAGAAAATGTATCACTGTTAATAGTAATAAGAAATGTCACTCAAGCACCAGGTCGACATATTAGAATGATTTCTGAATGATCGTGACACACATTGGCCATACATAAAAGGCCATAAATGTATACAATTTCAAAGGATTAGTTAAATATGTCAGGTATACTGATGTTAGGCTCATGCACAGTGTTTTGTTGAATAAAAGCGACTTTTGTAATCTGTCAGCTATTTTACAGATCATGGTTGCAATCATTTTTTCTGTTGTCCTCATGTCACTCTCCTTCCTCCTTTTCAGCTCTCATCATTAATCATTTACGAGTTCCTGCTTTTCTGCCTCTCCTCTTCTACCCATCTCTATATTTGTCTTTCTGTGTTCATCCTCTGTTCTCTTTCACTGCACCTGATGTGTCAAACACGTACCCATAGACATACTGTATTTGTCCCCAATATACAAATACACACACACACACACACACACACACACACACACAGACAGACAGAATCACCCTCAAACTCCCTGCTCTCTAATGTCTCTTGGGAAATGAGTCTGTTTGCATCTAGCGAGTGTAAGGCAGCCAATGAGAATGTTGTCAGTTCATCTGCAGAACAGGGAAGAGCGCTGTGTTGATGGGATGAGGGCGCAGCATGAGGTTAATGACGACACGCTCTGAGACTATGAGCTCGTCTCGCCTCTCTTCTGTTCTGTCATTATTATCTCTTTATATCATTTCTCATATTGATTGTATATCCAGTATCTTGAGCTGTAGTGAACAATTATGAGATCATTTTATTATTATTTGATTTACCAGGTCATTTTATTGCACAAAATAAGTGCAGATGTAGCTGTCCAAGTTATTTATTCAGGTTTATGTATGTGTGTTAATTTCATGTCTTGATCAATGGCCCATAATTAGCTACTGAAAACTGTCTTGAACAGCATTAAACTTGCTCACTCATTAATTATTTTATTTAGGGTTTACATAATTGGTTATTTGTATTTTTATTTCACATATATTGTATTTTAAATACATATATAAATACACATCTATCTATCTATCTATATATATATTAGTTTAAAAGTAATTATTTTTGTTATATTTCTTTAATTAATGATGTTTGATGTTGGCATCATTATTACTTCCCATACTGAAATTAAACTTCATAATGTAACTCGACTCGACTTTGGAGGAGAAGGCCTCTTTGGCTAAGCAATTACTTAGCAACCACTCAGAACACACTAACAACCAATAACAATACCCTGGCAATCATCCACAACATCCTATAGCAGGAAAATGTACAAAATTAGTTATCCTGGTGAAATATGCCTGTGCACAATATCTTTTAATCTTAGACTCTTGAAACCTGGTTTCTTTTCTGTTCTAGTTGGAAGAGTTTAGATTTTGCTCAAAAGAGAGCACAGCTGGAAAGTTCCTGGTCTCTCCATTTCTTCTCTTGCCATTAGAATATGAAAGTTTGCTGACAATCTCAGGAGGATTGATTCTCAGGAGCTCAGGACCCCCTGTCATTCCTCCAACCTCCAGATCTCCTCCCTCAATCTCACTTGTGTTTGATCTTGGTTTGCCAATGTTCCTAAACTCTTCTGTCATTATTCCACTTCAGCATTTTCTTCTCTTGTACAAACACTGTCTTCCACGTTGTGGTGAATGTTCTTTATTTATTTATTTATTTATTTATTTTTTGTGAGTGTATATGCTGTTCTCTGAACATTGGAGGTTGTTCAGTGCATCGAGTTTTGTGTCTGCAGAAACAAGTAGGAGAGTGAATATTTTGCCTGCATGTGAAATATATTTAAATTTGACTGTGTCTGAAATGATAAATTTAATAGGATGCCACTGGACTGTGCTGACTCAGGCTCACTTGCACATTCATAGAGGATACTCAAAAGATTCAAGGATTTTTTATCAGTATAAATAAAAAAATCAAACATTATGGCAAAGATATTAAACTATTGAAAATATACATGTCAGACTGTAAACTGAAAGTGAAATGGTGAACCGAAGAGTAATGGAAAACTGAACTCTCTGTGAACCCGATGTTTGCCCTAAGTTTGTCTTGATAATGATCTCCAAACTGGGACTCGTTTGAGTTGCCTTATTAAATTCACATATTGGTTCCTTAACCATATGAGAGGATACACAGCCAGACCATAAAGATATGAGTTCAATTAAAGGTATAATGCATTCAGAAATGAAGATATTTCCCCTTGTGTTAGGATATTCACATTGTTTTTGGTGACCAAGGGCTAAAAAAAAAAAACACCACAAAGTGCAATGATTCCTTATGACTAAATTCTTCTAAAGCCATACCTGTATGATTAAAACAGACAGGAACAGATTAAAATTCAAGTCATTATTCATTGAAAATCTTTTTCTCCGATTTCTAAAATCTCATTTGTGTAATATTGAAAATGCACATACAGTATTGAACATTTTCAGGTTTAAACTTAAACTTCAGGCTTTTAGTCTTTAGACTTTTTAGTCTTTTTTATATGTTTTAGTTTTTTGGAGCTCACCATTCACCTTTCACTTCCACTTTATGAAAAGAGCAGTATTAACATTTTGCGAGTAGATGAGTAGATGATGACAGAATTAGTAAATGACAAGACATTAGCCATTTCAGAGAGGCCATGATCATCGTTTTAGGAAGCTAAACAATTGAATTTTATGTAGCCGCAGGAAAAAGACCAAAGATTAGGACTAGCATTAGTATGGAAAGATATATATATTCATTCAAATGAATGAATGAAAAGGTACTATAAAGAAAGTTGTCTTAAAGTCTTCTGAACTTTCTGTCTCTACAGGTTAGCTCTGTATGTGTACGAATATCTTCTACATGTGGGAGCTCAGAAATCAGCACAGACCTTTCTGTCAGAGGTAGGTGAACTACCTTTTTGCATTTTCACCAAGATCTCTGTGACTGTCTGAACACGAATCTATTCAAGATGCTGTAGTTTTAGGAGATAATGTTTACATGTAGGCTTACAGTACCAGTAAACGGCTCCAATGAAACCCTCACTGTTCTCTGATCCCAGCTTAATTGAATTACACTGGATACAAAACCACGCTGGCACGAGAAACTGGGCAAACTGTTTCTGTTCAATGGCACGGTCTCATGGAGATGCAGCGGGGGTCTGTAAGCTTATTTACACGGATTTTCATAGAACAAAGTGTTCACTTGCTTTGCTCAGTAAATGAATGTGGTTTATCTTCAACAAGACCTTTTAGTTAGAAATAGCTGGTTGTGAAAGGCTTTAGATGACCCAATACACAGAGTGGACAATTTG
The DNA here is from genome assembly GCA_021397915.2 of Tor tambroides. Taxonomy (NCBI): domain Eukaryota; kingdom Metazoa; phylum Chordata; class Actinopteri; order Cypriniformes; family Cyprinidae; genus Tor; species Tor tambroides. The sequence goes on from JAFVLL020029910.1 coordinate 19,399, forward strand.
AGACCTGTTTGCACTGCAGCCACAATTCATCAGACGGCAAGCAATGTTTCAACTCTCTTCTGAAGGGTCTGTTTTAGAGACACTCAACGTTAATGACTTGTCATCCTCTCAAGCTGCGTTTGGGGAAGAGATGTTTATATCTGTGTCCACGACAGCTCGCTTGCTGATGACATGATCACTGACAAGATACAACTGAACAGTAAAAGTAAATGCAGATGCAGATGAGTGCTGTAGCTCTTGAGTCAAGTAAATATTTGCGAATTACAGAGGAATAAGATCAGATAAATACTGGAACATAACAAAGAGAGAAGAGGAAAGACAGAGAAAGAGACTGGCACAATCACAGAGGTGAAAACACAAAGGCTGGCCCACCACTCAGACGTGAACATCAACAAGCCAGACACTGCTGTCGTGACTCAGAGCGGCCTCTGTGACTAAGCCAGCCGCCCCGTCCATTGTGGCCGGTTTCCTTTGCGACTCCTGTCTTTTGCCACCCTGCTCATGTAACCAGTTCACGCTGGAGTTGGACCCAAAAATAGCCGTAGCTCTCGCGGCAATGCATTGAGATAATGCTGGGCACACCCGTGTTGTTTATGGCGGCTGTCGTCAGCGCTTTAATGTCGGTAAACCCATCTCACATGGCCAGTGACTGAAACTGATGATCTCATCGAGATGGATGGTGTTTTCTGTTCCTGTTTAGTCTTTTGAAAAAAAGTTACGGATGAGAAAGGAGAAGAGCGTGCAGAATCTGTAGTGATAACTGACCTTCGCTAAGCACAGCCTGTTACTGACCGATCTTACCTTAGCCACTGTCGCCATCCACCATATTTTCAGAGAAGTGTTTGCTCAATTTCTAAATCAGTGGATTTCCTGTGTGTTGACAGTGTTGAGGACTATTTTTCAGAAGTTATCCAATAAAATGTTGCTAATAAGCCTCTTCTTTAAGGCAAGACACTACAGACAAAACCATTGCGTTTTTCATTCACTGGCAATTCTGGAAATGTAGGGCTATTTGGCTTCCATAACTTTTCTTCTTGTAGACTGGTGGAAAGAAAGTATCCAAAATACACATTATTATAAATAACACTTTAGCTATTTGTGTCTGTAGATTTCAGTTAAAATGCATATTTTTTAAGGCTGTTTTCTCAAAAAGTTGTTTTTGTTTTTTTTTTCTCAGAATTTCAGTAGAACTTGCACCAAATTTTTCAGTTCAGTTTTTTTATCTGGCTGTTGACATTCATTTCTGATTTATGGATTGATAAAAAGAGATATCCAAAACCCCCTCGGTAAAAACCTTTAACTTTAATATCCCAACAAAAATGAAACAATAATTTTGAACCTGGCTTTATCCAATGTTCAGATTACTGTTCTGGAAAATTCATGGAAATTAGTGCATATTTAATTAGATAATGTTTCATTTACACATAAAAACATAAAATATATTAATAACGTAATTAAAAAAACAGTTGTGTTAATGTGCTGTGATCAGTCGTCTGTGGAAAGTAGTCTTGCCTTAAAATATCCAATTCCTTTCTATGATATATTCTTCCAAGGAGAGCAGAGCTTCGTGAAGTGTCAATTGGTTAACTGAATTTTTATTAATGAAGTCACTGACTGAGTCACACTAAGATGGTTTCAAACAGATGCCAAGTAACAGTTTTATCTCTCAGATTTATTCTGGGCACCATGTTTGACTCAAAGTTCAGCTGTCCATGGCAGAATTTGCCCTTAATTATGTTTAAATCACAAAGGGAACACAGGTCGACTTGTCACTGAATCTTTATAACTCTTCCTTTGTTCTCTGTTTAACTTGGCAGATACGATGGGAGAAGAACATAACATTAGGAGAGCCGCCTGGGTTCTTACATTCATGGTGGTGGTAAGGAACTATGCTTGAAAGTTTCTTTAGCACTATTCGGACAGGATTAGTGTGCTAAAAGTGTTTTGAATTACAATTAGCAAGATAGGAACGACAGATTCATGGAATCTCTAGGCCCTGCTGAAAAAAACAATAGAACCCTGCCCAAAACACAATAGAAAATGTAATGGTTTTAATGGTTATAATGGGAATTGTATTGGTTTTAATGGAAACTATAATGTGTCTACTGGTATGTGATGGATTCTATTGGTGGGATGTTAAATCCTATTGGAAAAAATGCCCAAAACACACTACAAAAAGGAATTTTGTAATGGTTTTACTGGAAAAAGCTAATGGTTTATAATGGTATTTTAATGGAAACCATTGGAATTTCTGTGTTGGTTTCTATTGGGCTTCTATTGGGTTTTTTTTTAGCAGGGGGGTCATGAATTTTCCTTCAAATTTTCCTTGATCTTTTGACATGGTCATTGTACTATGAAGCTGTTATTGAAACCAAGCAAAGGGTACGACTTGTTTCAGTTTTTGTCACATTATGATGTCAGAGTGCGATAAAAGCCCACCTCTGCAAAATCAGATCAATTATTACTTCTACATCATCGCATCTTTGGCCCTGCCCATTGTGAGATGAAAAGGAGAGAAGAGCAATACAGGATAACTGGACTAAAAATAACATTACCTTCCAGGCAAATGGCAAATGAGCTTCCAGGCAAAAGGCAAATGAGCTGCTGCTTTCTGGAAAGAGGGAGAAGCCTTTACTGTTCCTGCCTTGGTTACTAAGGCAACAACAAACAAAACATCTGTTTGTCTTTTGTTATCGTTATCTCTTTGGTTACTGTATCAAAAACACAGTTCACTTAAACACAATCGGTTGTGTCTGCGAATACAAAAAGCCGAATGTGTATCAGTATATTAGATCTATGCCTCTCGGACATGACGACAACACACTACTAAAGCAGCTCAACCAGACCTCGCCCCCTGATATTTTTTTGCTCATGCCTTGAGGGAGAATTATTTAAATATGAGATATTGTGACGTGTACGTTCCCAGAAGAAAACTGAGGACTATAATTGAGGCATTTGAGGGGATTCAGAAACAGAAAAACTCCCTTTAGAATTGACTTTGTGCTTTGTAACTTTGCAGATCTTTTTTATGCACAGTCAGAAACAAAAATAAGATGAAAGTAAGTCAGCACTAAATTAAGATTAAAATAAAAAGCATAACAGGACACTTTTAATAAGGTTTTTATATTCTGTATATGTGCATTATGGAAGATCATGTTGTCTGGATATGTGCAACACAAAATCCAAGAAAATTAAAAAAAAAACTAATAATCTAATCTAATATAATATAATGTAATATAATATAATATTCTGTTCTGAGCAGTTTGTGATCATGTTCTCCCAATTTTTACAGTGATACATTTTTTCATGTTTTTTCTTTGATTAATATAAAGTTCAAGGACAGAATTTGTTTGAAATAGATTTAAACAAATAAAATACATTTACTGTCATTTTTGATCAATTTAATGCGTTCTTGCTGAATAAAGATATGGTTTATTAAAAAAAAAAACAAGAACAAGAACAAGGGAACACCAGAGGAACCCCAAAACAGAGGAACCCCAAGTTAGTTATAATATTAGATGCTCTGTGATTTTTACCATGTTTGTGCAAAAACACAGACATATTTGATTCTAACGGTATAAAAATCTCAATGCATTTGTGAAACAAACATTTCCTCATGGAAAACTAATACCATCCAAAGAGGGTTTTAATTAACTGAGAATAGTCATTCATTCTCAGACTGCAGTAACAGTCTTTTTATATTTACATTGTACATCTTTTATTGCAGTGTTTTCTGGGACCTCTACTGTGCTGCTCCTGAGAGGAGAGAAACATGTGAGCACTCAAGTGAAGCCAAAGCTTTTCATGACTATGTGAGTATAAATATGTGTTCCCTTACAATGAGGATAATCATGATTTGGTGCAGTAACCATGCTGAAAGCACGAACCCAGTTTTTAAAGAGAAATTAAGGAGACATTTAGAACCACGAATAAACCAATGAATACATTTTAGTGTTTTATACTATGAACAAAACCAGTATGAAACCACTGACCTGTAGAACAGCAGTTACAGCTGGTCTCTGGAGAAACCTTGCAGGATAATTGTGAGTGAGTGTACAGCTCATAGAAGGAGAGGTAAGGTGAGCAGGAGGGGAACAGAAAGCGGGAAGGATGATAAATTGGTGGTCCGTGCTGGAGGCATTAGCAATGATGTCATGCATTTGCGGTCATCTTGGCTAGAGAGGGAGGAGGACACCTTGACCTGTTCTGAATATGAAAGAGAGAGAAATAGAGAGAAGCATATAGAGTGAGCGACAGAGTGTGATTAGATTAAAGGCTTGTCTATAAGAAATAATGACTCATTTGGATTAGGTCAAAATCAGCATAATAGCCTCATTGTTCCTCTAATACCTTGATTAAAACCACAATGGCTCCACCTACAAGTCAGGTACCTGTTTGTCGGCCACAAATTATATAGACCTCACAACCAGAATCACCAAGATTAACTGCTGACCAGCCACAGCTCATTCCATTAAAAGCCTAGTTCATGCTTCAATCATGTGAAGTGCCATACTGATTCTCATTCATGCATGAAACACTATAGACACGTCATTAAATCATAAAATACTTTAAAGTGATCTATGGTCGTGGCTACATTGTGTTTAGCAATTTCCATTAAAGTAAGCCATCAGTCATATTTCCAGAGTTTAATTCTATATGTTAAAATCTATATGTCTATATGTTCATAAAGGTATATATAATTAAATATAAAAATATTATTAACTTGCTTCACTTAAAGGGATAGTTGCCCAAAAATAAAAATTCTGTCATCATTTACTTACCTTCAAGTTGTTTCAAATCCGTATGAGTTTGTTTCATCTGTTGAACACAAAAGAAAATGTTGGTAACCGGTAGCCATTGACTTCCATATGAAACAAAATACTATGGAAGTAAATAGCTACTCTTTGGTTACCAACATTCTTCAAAATATCTTCTTTTGTGTTCAACAAAAGAAAGAAACTCATAAAGGTCTGGAACATTTTCATTTCATTCATTTATTTTTAATTTTTTTTTTTTAAATGAAATAACTCTCTCTTTCCGTGTATGTGTTTCTCCAATATTTGTATGCTTTTTTAGCAAAACAACAGTAATGATTATACATAACACGTACTGTAGTACTCTCTCTCAGATACACATCCAAAATGTGAAGTAACTAAATCCTGAAGAATGATCCAGCAGCTCACCCTGCATTGATTTCCATTGTTTAACTGCCATTTTTAGCATGGAATTATTGTCTGCTGCGCTGTAAGTGCTCTTCGGATTATTCTCTCCTGCCTAAATGAGCACATTCCATTTCCCTGGCAATCATAAACACACTCTATTTTTACTCATTCTCTCTCATTGTGTTCTCCCCCCAAAAAAACAGCAGACAATGACTGGTATTCTGTTGCCTTTCTGTCATTTAACATGAGTGGAATGAAGTCTGAGACTCTGGAGATCAGTTTGAATTTTGTCAGTGTTACTGAGTGCTACACATGCTCTTTTCCTTCAGTCACCTTTCAGTAGAGGAAGAGTTCCCCTGTTAACTAGTTCCAGTAAAGATAATCATACATTTGAGGGTTTAGACTAGATGGCACACAATCATTATCATTACATTACATTACATCGTAAAACATAACATGAAGCTGAAGCTGTCATAATTGTTAGTTCCTAAATAGATTTAAGAATCAGGATCTTTTTATTTTGCTCTTTAAATCAATAAGTTTATATAATACTTTCTCAATCTCATTATAATCATTCATTTTAAATCCTAGTAAATTTATGCAACTGTTAGTGATGGTCAGACTGTTTACACCAGTATAGCTCTTAAATAATCCACAGTAAACTACTAAACCATGTTTTAATGCAACATGAGCATGACAATGAGCACTTATCAGGATCAACTAAATGCTGGATTTTCAAAAGTATGTGAGATATGTAAAGTTCACAGCATAGACTCCAAACATCCAAGAGGTTTTCTGTTATTGTGGGGACATTTCCTCACCCCTAAACATGATGTGGCACAAAATGAAACGTGATTGGTTGCTTTACCTGTCGGTCATATAGCCTCTTGGGCGGTCCTTGGCCATTCAAAGTGCCCATGGTTGTGCTGTCAGTCTGAAGGTCTGGCTATGTGAAACTACATTATGAGGAATATACTAAAACCTAAATGTGAAATGCTATTTTAAGGTGTTTTATTTACTTTTTTTTCTTTTATTTAGCCATTGTATAGAAATTCACTGTATGACTCAAAGTCACACTATGTTATTCCTGGTTAAACCATGGTGCTCTATTAAATATATGAAGTAATTCTTTGGTATGTAATTGTTGGTACGTAGTTTGTAGCTAAAACTACAAGTGATTTTATTAATCAGCACCATTTAATAAATCAAATCCTGAGCATATTTTGAGTTCTGACAAGCCTTTAACACAATGTCTTTACATGAACATCCTTCATATTCCCTATTGATGTTCTCCTGTCTGGCTTAGGGCTAGTCTCATCTGCGCTTTCATTTTCTTTGTGTTCACACAGAGTAGAACACAAACAGCAGCAAATTAAACATGAGAGAAAGAGGGGAAGCATGGCAGCATGAAATAGCTTATAATATTATGCAGCCTATTCAAGCATGTTAATGAAGATTTCCACCCCTGAATGGAGAGAGATATTTCACACAGTGTACCCACATTCGGAGCTTAGATTATTGCTGCCACACTGAATAGTGTAGCCTACATGTGCTTTTTTGATCTTTGTTTATCTTAAATGTTTATCTCTTGCCGAAAAACTTTGGGTGCTCAAAATGTTTACTTTAAAATGTGGTAATTCAGTGACTATGATAACTTTTTTCCCTCATGTTTAATAATAATAATGTTTTTGTTGATATTTTTTAAATAATACTGTGGCATTACTGGATGAATTACTAATAATAAAATTAAAAAATATATTTATTTACATGGTATTATTCAAGATTACATAACAGCATATCACCTTATATTATATTATATTATATTATATTATATTATATGTGACCGCGGACCACAAAACCAGTCATAAGGGTCAATTTTTGAAAAAATAAATATACATCAGAAAGCTGAATAAATACGTTTTCCATTGATGTATGGTTTGTTAGGATAGGACAATATTTGGCAGAGATACAACTATGTGAAAATCTGGAATCTGACGGTGCAAAAAAAATCAAATATTGAGAAAATCGCCTTTAAAGTTATCCAAATGAAGTTCTTAGCAATGCATTTTACCAATCAAAAATTAAGTTTTGATATATTTATGGTAGGAAATTTACAAAATATTTTCATGGAACATGATCTTTACTTAATATCCTGATGATTTTTGTCATAAAAGAAAAATCAATAATTTTGACCCTTACAATGTATTTTTGGCTATTGCTACAAATATACCCCAGCGACTGGTTTTGTGGTCCAGGGTCACATATTATATTATATTATATTATATTATATTATATTACAAATATGTTAAGGAATAATACGCATTCCTATAATTTTATGTTTTTATGAATATTATGGTGCTGAATAACATCTATCCTAATAATTCCTCTAAAAATAACTTTTTGCTCATGTTTACCATCTATCACATTGCTATTACTGATTTCCCCTGTGTTGTTTGGGCCAGTGTGAAAGATGATCGGCATGATGGGGAGAATCCTTTTATCATTATTGTGTATTCTATCTCAATATGGTCTGATGCACAATTTGAGCCAGGGTACTTTTACACACAATTGAATTCATATGCATACACATATTCTCAGAGGTTCCTGTAATGTCTAGCTGGCCATGTTCCAGAGGCCGAGAGGTGGATTCAGGGTAGAGTGAGTTAGCAGCTGGAATGGGTGTTCATTGTGGGTTAACTGAAAAACACTGTTGTCCTGAAGTAACCCCCTCAAACACACACTGGTTGGTTAAAGCTTGCCATCTGTAAAGCAGAGAATGTTTCCAGCAGAGAGAGAGACAGCAGGAGAGGAGATGTGGCGAGGATGACCTCATCACTGCATTAGATTAGACTGCAGATATTGTGGGAAAGGTTGTCTGGTGGTTATAGGACTGCATCATTACCCAGGGGGCTACTGGCTCCATCCTTAACACACAACCAGTGTTCCAAGTTGGTGTTCCGAATCTGATGTTGTGCTCTGAGATGTTAACACAGAAAACATTAAAACAAAAATGATTTTTTTTTTAAAGTTTTTTGTTTGTTTGTTTGTTTGTTTGTTTTTTACTTGAGTGGCGCTTTTTTAGAATACTGCAAAAGATGCAAGCGCAACAGTGAAACATGCTGGCCTAGCATGTGTTGACATAGAAAAACAACATAACGGTGACAGAGGAATGCAAATACAAATTCAATGTGAATGGCCCCTATGAGGTCACTGTTATTGTGATTTTGAGGCCATGTGCAGACATAATCAAGGTTGCCAGCTGCGTTGTTTTTGCTCCACCAATAAAATAGTCCCAAATCCATGGCAGAAACAACTGTCGAGGCTCCAAGCAGTGAGTAGCATTCCTGAATGAATAAGTGTTGCTGAAAGAATAAGCTGAGTGAAAGATTCAGTGACTCACTCATAAACACAAGCTGTATCCGAGTTTAGAGGCTAAATAAGTGTTGTTGAAATAATCAGTTAAGTGAAAGATTCAGTGATTCACTCATAAACACAAGCTGTATCCCAATTAAGAGGCTGAATAAGTGTTGTTGAAATAATTGGTTGAGTGAAAGATTCAATGACTCACTCATAAACACGAGCTTGTATCCCAATTCAGAGGCTGAATAAATGTTGCCGAAAGAATCAGTTGAGTGAAAGATTCAATGACTCACTCATAAACACAAAAATTCAATGACTCACTCATAAACACAAGCTGTATCCCAATTCAGAGGCTGAATAAGTGTTGCCGAAAGAATCAGTTGCGTGAATGATTCAGTGACTCACTCATAAACACAAGTTGTATCCCAATTCAGAGGCTGAATATATGTTGCTGAAAGAATCAGTTGAGTGAAAGATTCAATGACTCACTCATAAACACAAGCTGTATGTTGACATCTTACAAAGATGTGATTTTATAGATAGTTTATGCTTTTTATTATGTACATAAATGGACCAAAGTGAACATATTTAGACAGGTTGTGAACCCTGTTTTGTTTTCAGCTGAATGTAACTAAAGTCCAGTACAAATGTTACTGCCACTCGTCAGCAGCAACTGTCACAGTTTCTAGGTGACAAGAGGCTAGACTGCCCTAACAACACTTGGTTCGCTCATACCTTCGAAGTCTGAATCCTTCTAAGGATGCAGCCCCTGAATGAATCAGTGTTTTTGTTATACAATGACTCAGTGAGTCACTTACAAAGACAATCATTGGTCTCCACCTACTGGCATAAAGAAAGACTAGCTTTAAATATCTCCACCACAAATAACAATAGATTCACATCCTGTCAGTAAAGTGGCGAACAGTAAAAGTCCCATATTCTATTAAGAACTATATATGAAGTACATATTTACTTTCTACCCTATGAATCCACATCCAATTGTTTATTTGTTTCGTTTTGGGGTAGACCTTTTTTTTGGATTTGGTTTACACAGGAAGTGTCCAATGGCATGATAGGTGATAAACAGATGTGGGGAACAAGGGAGAGATTAATAGAGGAGGGCAGCTAGAGTCTTCCTTCCTGTCTGTATCACTGGTATATTTCCTGTTGTTATATTGGTCTGTCTGTGTTCTGACTTTAAAGTCTAATCTTACCATCCTATACACATGGCTCAGGTTCGCTTGTCACTATAATGTATCTGTTGTTTCTCAGTGGAGCTTATGTAACAAGTCGCATGCTTAAAAGAACAGATGTGGGAATGAGATTATAAAAGTTGCTTGTATTTTGGATGAATTTGGTGTGTGAGTTTGATGTTGTTGTATTTCAATAGATGCATATCTCAATCTCTCTCAAGTTAACTTTGGATTGTTTGGTTAGTTACATGAACTGAGTTTTCCTTTACTACATTCATCCTCCATTCAAGAGTTCTTATAGACTGGATCTAATGTGTGAGGAATAGGGATGTTGTCCTGATGCAGCTGATGAGAAAGTCTAGACAAAGGGACTTGCCATTCTACCCACGTTTCTCTAATGAGTAGAGAAATGAGTCTCTCTACTCAGCCAGCCACTGGAGGAATCTCTTTCTCACACACATACCCACACACACACACACACACACACACACACACTGCCTCCTTATTGCAGACAGAAGGAGCAAATCTAATAAATATGGAAATGTATGAACTTAGAGACAGAGAGAGCTGCTGCAGGCTTAAACTTTAAAAATCTGGAACATATTGGCTGTGTATATAGTACAGCTCTTTCTTTACGAAGTAAGAAAAAAGAAACATTCAAAAATGTACATTTAGGATAAATAATTTCCATTGCTCTCGTATGTACTAATATACATTTTTAAACAATTGAGACTGGTTGTGTCTGGACTTCTGAGTAAGACAAATAAGATTCACATTTGTATCAATTTGGAAATTATGATTCTGTGTGAATCATAATTTCCCCTCATATTTTTCTTTTGGTTTTTGGGATGAAATACATCATGATCCAGACAAATGATTAGTTATTTTCACCCTTATTACTAATGGGTACTGTAGAGTACAGATGGGATTCGGGGCATCCAAAAAGCCATCATTAACCACTGGAGTTCACGGCACTGGTATGGTCAGGTAACTGCCGTTAGTGTATGTAAGGGACAAACGGGAAAGCAGTTGCTTCTGTTCCATTTCCAACGAGTAGAAAGCCTAAACCACCAGCGAAACTGTAGTACATCAACACTAGTGCTGTTAATTATTCAGCGGACAAAATGTGTTTGCCAGAAGGTGCAACTTCTCAGTGTCTATGTCTTCCCACTGTTTCATATTTCCTCTCATTGTTCAAGCCTTAGGTTTGTGTGTGTGCATGTTATTGCTAGAGCAGGTGATACATGAGGTTAGGCTGTTAAAAGTATGCACTTGTGGCTGTTTAATGACCTCCATCTCTGTGCTGTCACCTCTGCCACAAATAGAAGGCTCTATTAGAAATACTTTATGCTGTTTTGCTTAATGTGTTCACAGTGTGCCTGTGCTTATAGTGCAGTCACTTTTATATGTGACTTTGCAGTGTACAGTAACGTGTCTGGCCATAAAAAAGAGCAGCAATTACAGTGCCCTCCACTAATATTGGCACCATTGATAAATCTAAGCAAAGGTGGCTGTGAAAATAAATCTGCATTGTTTATCCTTTTGATCTTTCATTCAAAAAAATCACAAAATTCTAACCTATCATTGAAGTAAAACAATTGAAAGTTGGGAGAAAATCTCATGATAAAATAAATGTTTTTTTCTCCAATGCATGTTGGCCACAATTATTGGCACCCCTGGAAATTCTTATGAGTAAAATATCTCTGAAGTATATTCCCATTCATATTTACATTTTTTTAGCATACCAGGGAGACTAGGAGCATGAAATTGTCCAGCTATGACTTCCTGTTCCAAAGGATTATAAATATAAAGAAAACTAAGGCCAAATTCCCTTAATCATCCATCACAAGGAGTAAAACCAAACAATAAAGTTCTGATGTGCAGAACAAGATTGTTGAGCTTCACAAAATAGAAAGTTGTTGTAAGACAAAAGCTAAAGCATTGAAAATCCACATTTCCACCATCAGGGCAATAATTAAGAAGTTCCAATCAACTAAAGATGTTACAAAACTGCCTGGAAGAGGACGTGTGTTTATATCGTCCTAATGCACAGTGAAGAAGAGAGTTTGAGTGGCCAAAGACTCTCCAAGGATCACAGCTGAAGAATTGCAGAGATTAGTTGAGTCTTGAAGTCAGAAAGCCTAAAAAAATATATATATCAAACAGCCCCTACACATTCTCCTCGCTCATCCAAAAACAAAATCCAGCATATTCAGTTGTCAGACATGACTGGAACTTCAAATGACACTGGCTTCTATGGTCAGATGAAACTAAAAAAAGAGCTTTTTGGCAGCAAACCCACTAGATCATGTCAGATAATGAGGAAGAACCAAATTGCCTATCACAGCTATGCTGATGATACCCAGATTTACCTAGCCGTATCTCCAAATGACTACAGCCCCATCGACTCCCTCTGCCAGTGCATTGATGAAATTAACAGTTGGATGTGCCAAAACTTTCTTCAGTTAAACAAGGAGAAAACTGAAGTCATTGCATTTGGAAACAAAGATGAAGTTTTCAAGGTGAATGCATATCTTGACTCTAGGGGTCAAGCAACTAAAAAGCAAGTAAAAAATCTTGGGGTGATTCTGGAGACAGACCTTAGTTTTAGTAGTCATGTCAAAGCAGTAACTAAATCAGCATACTATCATCTCAAAAACATTGCAAGAATTAGATGTTTTGTTTCCAGTCAAGACTTGGAGAAACTTGTTCATGCCTTTATCACCAGCAGGGTGGATTATTGTAATGGTCTCCTCACCGGCCTTCCAAAGAAGACCATTAGATAGCTGCAGCTCATCCAGAACGCTGCTGCTAGGATTCTGACTAGAACCAGAAAATCTGAGCACATCACACCAGTCCTCAGGTCCTTACACTGGCTTCCAGTTACATTTAGGATTGATTTTAAAGTACTTTTACTCATTTATAAGTCACTCAATGGCCTAGGACCTAAATACATTGCTGATATGCTCACTGAATGTAAACCTAACAGACCACTCAGATCATTAGGATCGAGTCAGTTAGAAATACCAAGGGTTCACACCAAACAAGGGGAGTCCGCTTTTAGCTATTATGCCACCCGCAGTTGGAACCAGCTTCCAGAAGAGATCAGATGTGCTAAAACATTAGCCACATTTAAATCCAGACTCAAAACTCATCTGTTTAGCTGTGCATTTGTTGAATGAGCACTGTGCTATGTCCGAACTGACTGCACTGTATTCTATGTATAATCGTTTTCTATTTCTGTTTTAAATTCATTTTAAATCAATTTCTAATTCCTTGTCTTTATTATTTTTAATTCCTTGTTTTTATTGCTGTGATTTTTTTTTTTTTTTTTTAATGACTATTTTACTTCCTTTTATGTGAAGCACTTTGAATTACCACTGTGTATGAAATGTGCTATATAAATAAACTTGCCTTGCCTTGCCTTGCCTTGCCTAGATGGGTTTAGTACAAACAGGGATAAAAAGTACCCCATGCCCACGGTTAAATATACTGCTGGATCTTTAATGTTGTTGGCCTGTTTTTCTGCCGGAGGTCCTGGACGTCTTGTTCAGATGCATGGCATCATCGATTCTCTCAAATATCAACAGATAAAAAATCTAAAGCTGACTGCCTCTGTTAGAAATCTTATAATGGGCTGTGGTTGGATCTTCCATCAGGACAATACTCCAAAACAAACATCAAAATCAACACAAAAATGGGTCACTGAGCACAAAATTAAGCTTTTGCTATGGCTGTCCCAATCCTCTGACCTGAACCCTAGAAAATGAGTGAGGTGAACTAAAGAGGAGAAGCACCAACATGGAGCTGTGAATCTGAAGGATCTGGAGAGATTCTGCATGAAGGAATGGTCTCTGATCTCCAAACTCTTCAGGCATTACAGGAGAAAACTCAGGGCTGCTATCTTGGGAAAAGGACATTGCAATAATTGGGTGCCACAGCCACCTTTGCTCATATTTACCAAGGGTGCCAATATTAGTGGAAGGCACTGTATTATACAGTGCTGATGATGAAAGTCATTTTTGCTGCTTGATTATTGCTCTGGTCTTCAAAATGTCATTCATTTTCAGGTCATAACATGCATATGTTTTATCAAGTGATATGTAACATCCGACTCCTCTTTAACAAGCTTCCTATGTTCTTCATGTTGTTTTCTTTAAATATGAGGATATTTAAAGATATTTTAGGATATATGAGGTTGTATGAGGATATTTCATCTGAGTTTTGTGTATGTGTGTGTCCTGAAGAGTGCAGCAGCAACACAGAGTCCAGTGATTGGAAGTCCTCCTGGAGACGGTATGCCTTTGCCCCCAGGATTTTTTCAGGTAAACACACATTTTAAAAGTATTGCATTGCGATACTAGGCTTTGTTCACACATCTTGCACACAACTTACTAACCTAATTGTTATTAACCTTTTTTTTTTTTTTTTTGCAAAAGTGTGTCCTATCCTGACCAACATATTTATCGATACTGATTTTATACATTGTTTTAACTTTTAAATATTAAACTGATTTTACCTTCATTTCATTTACATATATTATTCATAAAGGTCACTGAATGACTTTTGTTGTCTGAAACACAACAAAAGAGCAGCATAGAAGAAATAAATTCAGATAAAAGCAGTGAGGAATTCTTTTCTTCTGTGATTGACAGTTGAACCAGGGGAGATAGTGCTGAGTCAGGAGAGATTATGAATGAATGAGCAATTAAATATTTATTCAGGCCAAGAAAACTATATGTGGATGTCTATAACAGCATATGATTATGCAAGGATTTCCACATTTTCATTTTTTAATTGGAAAGAGGAGATGTGTGTCTTTTCAATTATTTGTTTAATTATCTGTTATAATGTGTTGTATTTGAAGGAGGATTTCAAGTGCATAAATGTCACATTCAGTTAGGAATTACATGAATCGCGTAAAACCGAATTTGAGAGACGAGTCATGTAGTTTGCATCGCTGGATATTACTGTCAGCCATTTAACATTTCTACCGTAAAGCAGTTGTCGTGATATTAAATGTTTTCCTCCTTTCATTGTACTTCACTCTCTGTCAACTTTCGTTTTGTGCTTTAATTTGCTATCTGCTGCTGTGAACAGCCTAAAAATGTCAAATCTTTTTGTCATCCTAACAACAAACAGAACACTGCGTAAAGGAGTGCAGTAGAGCAGTGCAAGAATTTCAAGCATTAGGGTGGACAATTTGGCCGTATCGAATTATTGGGGGTGTCTATATGCATTTAAAAAGCAAATATTTTCATTCTGATTTAATGTTGAAGAGGTTCTGTACAGTCACTCAATAGACTTCTAGAAATTGCATTACTGTAAACATACTTTTCCTGTTTTTACATTGAGGAATGAATTAAAGCTACATATGTAGCCAATGAAGTTGTAAAATTGAACATCTAATGTGAGACTGAATTACAGATTTAAAATACAATGTTGCAGTGTTGCCATCTGGTGGTGTGATTTATGGTACCACTCAGTTGCTCAGGTTTGCCTGCTGGGTGAACCATGCAAATTGTTGTGTGATGTGACTGAATTAATTAATAGATCTCTGTCCTTGTGTTTCCTCAGCAGTTTATGTCTCCTCGATACCCAGGTGGGCCCAGAGGTTCTCTCAGAATACCCAATCAGGTATTTTCACTCTTATATTCTACTTTTGGGATCTAAAGTTTTCATTCGGTGCATGATAATGACTGATACTTGATTTGAACAGGCTTTGGGGCCTGGGAACCAGCCCCTCTTACCCAGTGGGATGGATCCTACAAGACAGCCAGGTATTTAAAATGCTAACAACTCTGTAAATATGACAATACTTGCTGAATGATCAAGTCCACACAGATACTCTACACCTCACCACCTACCTTTTGTGTGTTTGTTCATGAAATACTTTGGATAATTTTATTATTAAATTTCCATCCAACAAAATTGACAGATATCCTCCCAAATGTATATAATAAATTGTGTCTGTAGATTCTGTAAACAGCTGTAATACATTAAACTATGAAATAGGAAACCTCTTTGCTTCTTTTTCTCTTTTTTAAGGCCATCCCAACATGAGTGGGCCCATGCAGAGGATGACCCCTCGAGGAATGGTTCCTATCGGACCACAGGTGTGTTATCCATGGATAATTAGGTAAAATTGTATATGTTGTATGTTACATTGTTTGTAAACGTTAATGTAATGTGTTACTGGGTATAATTGGTGTTCCAGAACTATGGAGGTGGGATGAGACCTCCCCTAAATGCCCTAGTGGGACCTGGGATGCCTGGGATTAACATGTAATTGCATTTACATTACAGTCCATTATCATTCCATAAATACTCTAGGAATCATTAAAGGATAGGACTGTTTGGTTACCAACATTTTCAAAATATCTTCATTTTTGGGTGGACTAAACCTTTAAGTCAGAATCCCTATTGTGCTACTGTGTAAGTTGTATAACACTGTATATTTGTGTATTGTTGTGTAAAGGGGTCCTGCAGGAGGAAGACCATGGCCAAATCCACCAAATAACAATTCGGTTAGTTCTCAACAAGGCATGTGATAACTGACCAAAAGTCTTGAATTCTAAATAATACAAATAACAGTACTTTCTCCCTGCAGATCCCTTATTCATCTGCGTCTCCAGGCAGTTATTCGGTAGGTAATGTAATGTTGTCTAAGGGTTTTTTTTGTTACATTGTCTGAGGTAACTTTGGGTAACACACTCTGGTCATTTGAATAAGCAGAATCAGTGTGTTTGTAGGGTCCCCCAGCTGGAGGCGGCCCTCCAGGAACACCCATCATGCCCAGTCCCGCAGGTAACAAATACTGGATCAGTCCGCACAATACTAACTACTTCAAGTCCACTGACAGACTGTAGACCTTTTAAGGCATCAGAGGAAACAAAGACTTCTAACATATCTTGATTAGGTCAAATTATAAAAAGGCAGCAATGTATATTTTACCCATACCAAGTCATTTATTTTGCCTTTAGCTAAAAATAAACAACTAATGTGATGCACAATATTTATTTTAGATTCAAACAACTCAAGCGACAACATTTACAGCATGATCAACTCAGTCCCTCCAAATGGAAACAGACCAAATGTGAGTCTTGGTAGTTTTTTAAATGAGGACATATAAAGTGTATTTGGATTTCTTATGGGATTTTTCCTTTCAGTTTCCATTAGGTTCAGGTTCCGACGGCCCAATAGGCAGCATGGCAGGTATGGAGCCTCATCATATGAATGGTTCATTAGGTAAGACAGATTTAACTGACATAACACAATGCCATATATTATACATATATTATCATCCATTTGCACACTGAATACTCTAAAGTCTTTTCCTTTTCTCTCCATTCAACAGCAGGATCTGGTGACATTGAAAGCCTCCCAAAGGTATGGGACATTTCCGTACTGTTTTGACAGACATTTAAGCAGTGACGACCATTGCTCTGAAATTCATTTGTGGTTTCTGTCCTCAAACTCAATTTTCACATTCATCAGAGCTCACCAGGAAACCTCAGCATGAATAATCAGCCTGGCACACCAAGAGATGATGGAGAAATGGGTGGCAACTTCCTCAACCCATTTCAGAGTGAAAGTGTATGTATGCAGAAATCCTTCTCTATAGAATCATTTGTGTTAAATACAGCTGAAGCTGTCATTCAAACTACCTTACTATCTTGCAGTATTCTCCAAACATGACAATGAGCGTGTGAAAGGACAGAACTGGAGTTTTCACCGTGTTCAGGAAAAAAAAACAGCATCTTCTCCCAACCGGCTGTTTGGTTTTCTACTCATTTTGTCTTTGGTGAACTATTGTGAATTACAGTGACGTCATCCTACACTAAATCTGAATAAACTTAAGCAAGCCATGAAAGGAAGCTGAAGACACCTAGAAGAAGATTTTTTGTCATTCCATGGTTAATGTGTCCTGTCTCCTGTCTGGATTCACACAGGGCTCAATCCTTTTCTTAATTCTTGAATATTTCCATAAGTTTTTCTATGTACCTTTTTTTTTGTTCTGTGCTATGCAGCATAGCTGATACCAAGAAACAGCAGTTCCTTAATGATATCCCCCACTTTAAGATGCAGCATAATTTACACAATGATTTAACGGCATGAAAAAAAAACATTTTTGTTGTTGAGTGAAATTTGACATTTCAAGACATTTCCATTAAATGCATTGTTTTCAAATTAAGTTTAAACAAGGATTTGATCACACGAAGACTTTTGACAAAATCACCCTTTATCAAACACATTGTTTTGGCAAACCAAAGGTTGGCTTAATTTCAGTTGTGCTTCGGAATAAGACAAATGTACAGTATATCCCTAAATGTAATGGACTGACCTGAAATTTTTTGGACAGACCTCAAGATTTCTTGTCATGTTGGATTTGTTCTGGTAAATACAGCTATCTGTGAAGAATTTGGATATGCAGATATAAAAATCATTTTCACCATTTGTAGTATGTTTTTGTGTATAACCTTTCTTGAAAAAAAATGCTGGTACATTCTTGCTGGATATGAAATTTGAACAAATAGCTTGATTGCAACAAACCAATATATCAGTGTTCAAAGCACAAAATATGTTGGTGACAAGCTATGTTGGTCGTTTAAAACAAGATTTGAAGCCTTTATTTATATAATTTGCATCGTTCTACACTACAGTTAAAAAGTTTGGGGATGGGAAGATTTTTTAATTGTTAAAAATAAGTCTCTCATGCTCACCAAGGCTGCATTTATTTAATCAAAATACTGTAAAAACAGCAATGTTGTGAAATATAATATAAAATAACTTTCAATTTGAATATATTTTAAAATGCAATTTACTCTCGTGATGCAAAGCCTATTTTCTTCCTCATTTTTCAGTGTCACATGTTCTTTCAAAAATCATTTTAATATGCAGATTAGGTGCTGGAGAAACATTTAGTATTAAGAATGCTGAAAACAGTTTTTTGTAGAAACTGTAATACATTTTTCAGGATTCTTTGATGAATAAAAAATTCAAAATCACAGTATTTTCTTTGAAATAGAAATCTTTTGTAACATACAAATGTATTTACTGTCAATTTAATGCATCCTTGCTGAATACATTTTCTGACCCCAAACTTTTGAACGGCAGTGTACTGTATATGTTGTAGGGGGGAGCGGGGCACAAAGTAACACTTTTTGACTTTCTCAAATTGTGTAAATCCACATGGGGTTCAGAGTATGATTTTTTTATCCACAGTAATTTCACACTTGTCTAGTACAAATATGTCGCTTTGTTTCATAATTACAGTGTATACGTTTTTCTTTATTTACCCTCAAAAATTGGAAGTGAAATGTGACAACATGCCCCGTAGGTGGGGTACATTGTAACATCTGAGGGGCACGTTGTAACATGACCATATGACAGCTTAAAATGTTATCTGATCTCATGAAAAAAATATACAAGACAAACTAAAATATTTTGTCAATAAAATAAAATAATTATTTCAAATAAAATAATGGCGATTTTTAAGAATTAAAAATAATCTGATTTTTGAGTTTGACAATGAACACATTGCAACTATGCTTGGGATGGCCCACATAAACGAACCAAAATGCTTTACATGTCTTGAAATAATAATTTCTGAACATTAAACATTGACTGTCGGTCTTATTCACCTGTTTCTCGTCGTTTCTCATTAAAATGTATTAAAGTAAATTGTGTTAATTACATGGCTAATGTCATAGAATAGCACTGCAGGGCACATTGTAATGCAGTGCTACAACCTACCCCATCTGCGCAACTGGAGTTTAAAACCGGCTAGTGTCTTCTGCTAGTTATTAAAGCATTCAAAAATAACCTAAACTGATAAATAACAGATTGGAGATTAAAATAATAGCAGATTTGTCTAAATTTAAATGAGTAACAAAAACAGATTAAAAATTTACTTAAGACAGAAATATAATTTTACTATGGTAAAATAAATGTTCAGCGATATCTTCAAAAGGCTTTTGAATTTTGGCGCAATTTTTTTCTCTATATAATGTTGATATGGTAGCTAGTAAATACTGTAAATTTGGTTATGCTAGCATGTGTGGAAATATTTAAACCACGTGTGTTACACCGCCTTACTTTGTGCCCCGCGCTCCTCCTAACATCTATCTAAAGAAAAAAACACGTAGTTATCTGGTGGAAACGTTTTTGAGACTTTTCACCAAGTAAAATCCAGCCATCATGTAAATTACAGTAAACAGAAGTAATGTAATATACAACTTGAATTTTTGTCTTTACTAAGCATTAAGTAATATGCATATGTAAATATGCTTTTATTGACAAGAATATAGCTTTTTGACATGGTAACAAATGAATAGAAAAATAAAGCAATAATCTATATATTAGCAAAGATGTTATAAAAGCATAGAAACGGTGCCAGAGTCATTTGGATATTCTTGGAAATGTTATGAATAATAATAATAATTCAAGAGTTCCAATGAGTGATAGTGCAATCAACTCCAACCACCCTACATGAGCTAGACCTGATAAAATAAACGATTTAAAGTCATTGGAAACCTGCTACAGCTGGTTTGAGAAGGTCTCTCACCCTGGCCAGCTGTAAGGTTCTCAAAACTCCATTAAAACCAGTCCGGTTTTCAGCAGGCTGCTCATGCCATCAGCTTCCTGTACTGGTTGCTCACGCTGCTTTTAAAAGTCTCTAGCTTGCTTGACCTGGTGGTGCTGGTGAACTGTGCGCTCCTCTCGATGCCTGGCACGCCCTGACACTTGAGAAAGGCGAGAACCTGTTTCTGGCACTGAGACGACCCGAAGTAGTACATGAGGGGGTCCAGACAGCAGCTGACGCTCCCTATGCACGTGGACACCAAGTACGCGGCGTAGGACGCATCGTTGTGCTTGTGAACGAATTGCACATAATGAGACAAAAGGATGATGTTTGTGGGCGCGAAGCATATGACGAAAACAGCCAAGACCGTTACGGCCATAAAGACAGCCCGCGTTTTTTTCGCGCGGTTTTCCACGTTGGCCGCGCACAAGGCTTGGATGATGCGCACGTAGCAGACGGTGCTAAAAATGAGCGGGATGAAGAAGAAGAGCGAAGAGATGATGGGGAAGAAGTACAGGTAATACTCGCGGAGGTGGTGGATGTCAAGAACGTCGTGACAGGTGGTAATTCCCAGGTCAGGTAGGTGAATGGTTTGATTGGAAATTAGCAAAGGCGTCACACCGCCTATGGACAAAAGCCACATGGCGGCGCACACGACGGAAGTGGTTTGCGGACTGCGCCAGGTGAGCGAGTCCATCGGGTAAACGACAGCCATAAAGCGGTCCACACTGATGCACATCATCAGCAGCACAGAGCAGTACATGTTACAGTAGAAAGCAGCTGTGACAAAACGACACATGCCGGCCCCGTATATCCAGTTATTTCCGTTGTAATGGTAGGCTATCTTAAACGGGAGCACCAGGACGAACAGAAGATCGGCACAAGCCAGATTTATCATATAAATCGCCGCCGGTTTTTTCGGTCTCACTTTGCGCACAAACATGACCAGCGCCAGCAGATTTAGAGGAGCGCTGATGA